>VWZK01017983.1:0-56729 GCA_013396935.1 Baryphthengus martii
CATTTTCTTAACAGAAGAGGTTTTCACATAATAGAAGGAAGAGAAGAGTAAGTGTCACTGACTACCTCTAGATATTCCAGGAGTATTTAACTGTGTATTTAAAAGCAATCATTATGTATAATGGAAAGCAATATAGTCTTGAAAAATACATCCAAAGCACACTTCTTGCATGGTGAATTAAGGATATGGAAAAGGACAAGGGATCTTTCATTCCTAGGCTTGCTCTTTCCCTCCATCTGACTGTGCAACCCAAATTTGCCATCTCTCCTTTCATTCTACACAGAAAAAAAATAGGTAGTACTTGTTAATTTGTAAAGAGTTAATCCCAAACAGTTTTTAACAGGATTTGCTTCAGAACAGTGCTGGCTGCCCACTTCCGCACCCACTCCCCATGCTCCCTCCCACCACGCCCCACCCCAGGGTTTCTGACCTTTAGAGCACCAGACCAAACTGCTGTGTAAATCCATTTTAAGAATTCTTTGACATTTGGTAGACGTTCATCTGGGAAAGCCCAACATACAACAGCACACAGGAAGTCACAAAACCACCACTCCTCTCCCAGACATATAGGGCATTCAAGGACAGATGCTACATAATGACACAGCAAATATTTAATGAAACTAGACTATTCTGCCACCTGTTTTTCTCACACATTGTCACATATTCCTTCAAAGCCAGACTTCTAATTTTGGTAAGATATTTGGAAGATATACTGTAGTTACTTTTTTCCCAAAAGCAGTCTGAAAGTATACTCAAAACGCAAAATCTACCTTAGCTAACCAGCAACTTTTCCTATCTGCTTTTAGGACTGTCTAATTTCATATAATCTTGTCTTTAAGCCAGAAACCAAAAATATAAACTGTCAGGTTTGCCTGTTTAAAACCAAAGTTATAGTTCTTCTGTGGATAGAGGATTATGTTGAAGAGTAACTTTTTATAACTAATTCTTCAGTAATTAAGTACAGTCTCATGTGTCCTATCAAATAGATCTCAGAAGGAAAACTCCGTGATTATGGAAATTTTAAGTATAGCATTATAAGATGGTAACACCATCCACGACTGTTTTTTCCTCCTATTTGCCACTAGAAAACCTGCTTTTGAGCATTTAACTTTGCCAAACTTGAAGTGTGCCAGCTAAAGTTTTCCATTCTTAAAACCACAAGCATTCAAGCATTTCTGAGGAGCCCAGGGGAAAAAAAAGTCTTTTTGGAGGGTTTTTTTTTTTTAACATATGAAAAAATGTTTGTGAATTTCCATTTGAAAATTCTAGAGCCTGTGTGGTAAGGCAAAGTCTCTCTCACCCCCTGAGGGAAAAAAAGGAGTTAACAAATTCTTGGGCTACAGAAGAGCTGCACATCTGCAAATCCTGAACAGACAAAAGTCTCTGTTTAGCATGGACTGATGATGCTGTGGTCATGGCCAAAATGCCCCAAAGAGCTTTTCTGTACAGCAAAAGTCCATGATGAAAGTAACCAGAAAGCTCCAGACAGCTGAGTCTTCCTTTAAAGAAAGAGAGATAGTACCTTAGATTTGGAAGAAGAGCTCCTCCTGCAGAGATCAAACTAGCCCAAGATTCAAAGTGGGGCTTGGAATACACACTGGCTGTCTGGGGACTGATGACAGTCCTAGAAGGTAGGAGATCCAGAAAAAGGAAGCCTTTTCCTTTACTTCAGTTCTATGAGAATAGTGACAACCTCCATGCTTGCAGCAATGATTCAGAGTTTTTCTGAGGGTGTCCTCTGTCTTGAGCCTTGGAATTTTATTCTTCTATTTTAAAAATGTGGTGCTTTTTTGAAAAGAAAAAAAATCAAAAGAAAAAAAGTAATAATTACAGTTCACATGTCCTCCAAAGATGTTTCAAACTCTCTGAAGAGTTGGTCACTACTCAGGAAGTTGCCACCCAGGATTCAGGAACACTTTCCTTGCAAATACAGCTATGGGCCATGCTATTTTCTGTATTTGAATAGCGACTCTTGATGTGGAGTCCAGAGCATGCAGATGAGAAAGTTAGCTAAATGATGTTTGATGAAGACCATTGTGAGGATCTGTGGTGGAGATAAAAATTCCAGTCTTGCTGATAATTCACAAGTGTAGTGTACCAGTGCACAGCCACAGCACAGAAGGTGATCTCTTGGTTATTTTGATTTTGAACTGAAAAAGTATTCAGGTGGGTTATTCCACATTTGCTTTGATCATATCAGGTCCGATTCTGAACAGATCAAGAACTCAGACTCTGCTGAGTATGATGTAGCTACACTACACTCCTATAGTTATTGATGAGACTGTTGTGTTGTAGAGGATATCTGAATATAGAATCAAAGAATCATAGAATCATTTTGGTTGGAAGATACCTTTAAGATCATTGAGTCCAACCACTAACCTAGCACTGTCAGGTCACTACTAAACCATGTCCCTCAGCACCACACCTATATGGCTTGGTGAGCACTTCTGCCAGCTCTTTTCAAATACCCTTGGCTGGATTCCATCCAGCCTCATAGACTTGTGTGCATCTACATGGTGTAGTAGGTCACTGACCATTTCCTCTTGGATTATGAGGACTTCCTTCTGCTCCCCATCCCTGTCACCTAGCTTAGGGAGCTGGTCACTCAGAGAACAACTGGTCTTACTATTAAAGACTGAGGCAAAGAAAGTATGCAGTACCTCAGCCTTTTCCTTGCCCTTGCTCTCCATGTTTCTCTCTGCATATAATAAAGGATGGAGATTTTCCTTAGTACTCCTTTTGCTCTTAATATATTTATAGAAAGATTTTTTACTGTTTTTTTATGACAGTAGCCAGATTAATTTCTAACTGGGCTTTGGGCTGTCTAATTTTCTCCCTGCAAAGCCTCAAGAAATCTTTGTAGTCTTCCTGACCCTTCTCCCATAGGCCATAGACTTTCCTTCTCTTCCCAAGTTCCAGTATGATATATAGTGACAGTATATGATTTTGCTTAGCAAAAAAACAGGTAAAGCTTTTTCAAAAGAACATTTGTTATGGAAATTAAACAACTTATAGAAATACCTTGATTTACATATATATTAAATATTACATGTAAAACTTGGGGATGCCTATTAAACACAAGGTTCGTTACAGCATTAAAAGCGATCTGGCCATACTGATTGATGTTAAAGTGGTGGTAGGAATTCCATTCCTTCCTTTTCTCTTTTCTTTTTAATGCAGTCAAATTAACGTAGTGATTCTATTCTGTCAAATTTCACTGAAACGGCACAATTTTCAAGAAAAAGAAAAAAATCTCCTTACATCAGTCATATAACATGCTTTCTATTTTTACCTAGAGTCAATGAACACTTGGCATACTTAGTCTTAAAATAACAGATGTCTAACAATTTTTTTCAAAGATCTAGACAAATAACAAGGAATTAACATTTTTTTCCCCATAACTTTATTTTCAGGTTACTTTTCAAATAAATATTTAAACGGTTATTAAAAGACAGAAATCTCTTCTTTATGTTTAAAGCTGTTTCAGTAATATCAGACTGTTGCACCAAGACAATGCATTAAAGAGATCTTCCTCAAATATTCCCTTAGAAACTTCCAGGATGCAGTATGGTAAAGCAGTAAAGTTCTGCCTTCAAACAACACGCGTGTTGATTCCAGTAACCCCAAAGGAGTATAACAGAAGGACTACAATGGCGTTTCAGAAAGATGTACAATTCTTACCTCTTTCAGATTAATTTAAACATTTGGGCACAGGCAGATCTAGCTTTAAAAATGGAGCAGTTGTTATTTGAACTGCTTTTTTAATCTAGAGTAAGTGGTCCTAGGCTAGCAAAGCACTATAGAACACACTTATCTATAAATAACTCTGGAAGAAGTGTTCTGAGTGTCATCTGAAGAAGTCCTCTGAAAGTTTCCTGAAAGCCACTTCTGTTGTGATTTGCTAAAATGATCTTTAGCTCTTATTTTTGCAATAAAGATAACAAATTGTACAATAGAAAAACATGGAGCACAGCTTGAGGAACTTCCAGAAAACAAAGTCAGAAGAAAACCGTAGTTTAAAAAGGAATAGTATGCTGCTTGCCTATGGCCAGTTACCAGTCTCCTTTCTCTCAGCAAGTCGTTATCCTCAGAGCACCAGGGCCAAAGCTCCACAGGCTGGCAGATATCAGGGTAGAAACAACTGGAGTTTGCCATCCAAGGTAGCTGTGGTGAGCTGCAGTTCAAAAGAAAAGAACATATGGCTTTAATAAAGATCTTTCCAGTGAGTGAAATTTGCTTTAGGGCAATGAACTGAATAAAGATCGTTAAGAAGATATTTAAATTATTTCTATGTTAAGAGGTCCAGGATTCATTTTTAAAAAGGAACAACTTAATCTATAGACTCTTCTCAACTAAGCTATTCAGAAAATTCCATTTCACTTAAATTTTTGTTTTCCAGCTATTTTCAAATTTGTGTCAACATCTGCTAACACATCAACAGTCTGTAAAAACAAAGTGTATGTTAAAACCACATAGAAAGCCAAACAGACTTCACCATGTATGACTCAAGAAGGGTGCACGGAAGAAATAAGAGAGCTGGATAAAAGAAGATGGAAAATACTACGAATTAAATCAGGCGTACCAACAAATGCAGTTTTCTGATTTTTATTGGTGTTAAATGTAGTATAAGAATTTCCTTTGTAAGAAAGTACGCTGAAAAATGTCACAAAACTTTATGAAAAGGCAAGTCGCAAAGACATGCACAAAGAAACTTCAACTGCATTAGCTTCTTTTTGCCAGTCTGTGCTGGTTTTGTCTGGGATAGAGTTAATTTTCTTCACAGTAGCTGGTACAAGGCTCTCTTTGTTACCTTCCTTATTATTATTATCATTGCTATTATTATATTTTATTTCAAGTATTAAACTGTTTTTATGTCAACCCGTACATTTTCTCACTTTTACCTTCCAATTCTCTTCTCCCCATTCTGCTGGGGGTTCAGCAGCAGCTGTGCGGTGCTTAGCTGCCAGCTGAGGTTAAACCACAATACGGTCTCACAAAATCTTAGTTATAAAATAAGAGCAAATGCTATTTTCTGCAATCACTTCTACAAACAAGCACTTGAAAATCTGGTGTAGCTCAGAAAGTTTTGAACTACAAATGGCAGCTTTTATTCAAGACGTTTACTCCTTCCATATGAGGATTTACAGTTATTCATACCAGTGACAAAAATTTGAAAAGCTAGAACCGAAAATGTGTCTCATGCACTAGCTGATTCATCTGGTTAACTTTTCTCATACTCATTTTTCTTGATCTGTTCTTTGCTTGATTTGTTTACTCATTTGTTTTCTTCCTTTGGGCAAAGGGGCTCTGTGGTCAGTAAATTATCTTCTTGGTTTTGCTGTCCCTTCAATATCACCAATGATTAATTTTTTTTACCTCTCACAACTGTTATCTCCAAAGACAGTGACTTTTGTTCACTCATGTTCTTCTTTTTCACTCTCACTAACACAGTCGTAAAGTGTAGACTAACCAGAACTGCACAATCTAATTCCGCCAACTGTATTTTTTACAGTTATCCAAGACTATTTAATTTTCTCAAAGACCCAAGGAGGTCACCTAGTCCATCTTCCTGGTCTAGGTGAAACACAGAAAACATTGAAAAGATTAGCTATGGCATTGACTATATCTTGAAAAACTACAAAGAAATTTCACAACTTGTTTGAGTTTTGCAATGCCCTCCTAGTGTGTTGTTTTGCGTTTTTTCCTAATGTCCAACCTAAACCTCAAAAACTGCAATATGTGGTTGATCTTGTCATGGCCTCTGACAGTACTGAAACACTGCTTGGCGTCCACCCGCTAAATGTAAACGTATTCCCTACACTACAGCTGTATTCTTATTCCAGAGTCCTTCTGGTTTTATTATCTTTTAGAAATGATCTTTCTACTCCATCTAATCATCTTTCGCACTTTTGGCAAGACCAAACCACAGAATCATTAAAATGTTGGCTGAATTAAAAATGCCCGGCTTCTGGTTTCCAGATCTCTGCTTTTGGTCATGTGCTCTAAACCACTGATTGCCTCGCAGGTCCTCCTCCTTCCCTTTCCCTTTCTCCTGCTTTTTCAACCTGCCTTCTTTGGCAATAATAAATGCGACTGCCCCTTGATTGCATCATTCTCTGGAGAAGCGTTACACTCTATCATGCCATGGACAAAAGAAATACATCCTGTATACAGAGCCAGCAATTATTTTTTTTTCAGTCCAATCAGTATTTTAAAAGCCTAATCAAAACAAAACAAGTATTACAGTTGAAATGACACTCGTAATCCAAAAATTGCCTATTAAAGAAACATTTCATCAAAAATAGTTATTCATGGGGTCAGTGAGTCACTAGCATCCTCAGTTCTTCCCTACAAGATCCTGAGTTCTTCCCTGGGAGAAGTACAATGTTGATGGTGGGGATTTTCTTCCTCCTCAGACAGTCTCTGTAAGGTATGATATTTTAGAATGTATTACCCATTTCCGTACCTGCAACTTTGCTGTTAGCTTTTAGTAAGTACTTTTTATGTGTTCAAAAAAAGCAAAAAATTCTCATCTCTATTTAATGTGACATTTTTATAGGTAAGTAAGACCAGTAATTCCCAATAAGACTTTCTGATGTGTGAAATTTATTTGATCAAAGTGTAATATGTGAAGCAATCTTAAATCTACCTTCTTGCTTCTGTACTAACATTCAGAAATCTTTTTAATTTAAATCTGGTATTGATAAAGGAAACCCGAAAGAATAAACTTTCCCAAATAACTACAAACTCCTGCAATGGGTATAATTCATTAGACTTTGCCTTCTCAAACATAGATAAGAATCCATGTAAGTATATAAAAATCCCCAATCAGTAAGATATTAAAAAACAGATTAAATATCCTCATCTAAAAGAATATGATCCACTTCATATTTTTCTGCCTCTAGAGCTAATGAAGAAATAAATACATGACAGAAGGTAGTTATAATGCTTATACCACTACTAGAACACAGGTTAACAATGCAAATGCTGTGAGTATATCGATGTGAGGCAGGATAGGATTTTATGGAAAACTGTGCACATTTTCTAGCTTTAAGATATAAGCCAATGCTTGTTAAGTCCAGCAAGAGACTTTCCTCTACTTCAAGGGGCACTGAATCAGATCTTAATGTAAAAAAGACAGTACCTGGAACAACACGCTAATTTACTCTTTACAACTCATAGTGATCAAACAGTGTAGTTTCACTACTTGCTAATATACTATTAATGAAAACCTACATAGGCCCCAAACACTATTTTTCTTTTAATAGGCCATATTAAATATTTTCATTCCAGAAAGCATGCCATTTTGGCAGTAGAGCCCCATGCACACAGAGCACTAGGACAAAGGAGTGGTCAATGTCCCGTACACAACTAAATACATATCAGGAAATCAAATCTCAGCTGCTAGAATGCAAATGAAAGGAGACAACTAAAAAAAATAAAACAAAAATGTCAGACTTAATAAAAGGATGAGGTAAGCAGGTGGCAACATTAGAGGATGGTTCAATAAATAAAACATTCATGTTTTAAGCACTTATATATGAAGTGTTGTTTGATAGGAGAACTACCAGGAGAGTGTCTCTCATAAAATTTGTATCATGAACTTACATAAATTACTTATTCCTTTCCTTAGTGTGAGCTTTGCTCGCTACAGATGCTCTTTCTCCAAACTTTTTAATTAAATCATTATATTGGCTTGGGCTTTATGACATCACATCTAGTTTTACGTCCAAAACTATTATTATTTTTGTTATTGATTTCACAGCAAGCAGAACTCTGAAATGTAAAAGAATAATTATCTTAAAATCCCCAGATATCTCAACAATAAAAAGTGAACTTAGGAAAGGGCTCATTAAGTACAATTGTTTTTTTTCATACGATCTTTTATTCATTAAATTTGGTTGCAGTATTAAGTTCTGTCTCAACAGACACTTCACCCTGATGGTCTAACACCTAAGGGGAGACTGCTCGCAGAATGCATGGAGCCTGACACTTTGAAGCAGCTGATTTCATTCCTGGTTAGTGTTTATCAAACACAGAATACTACTCACTTCAGAATGGAGGGATGGGGGTGGGGTGGGTGGGGGCCTCATGCTGCTAATGGGAATACCTTTGCACTGTGTAAAGAAAAAGCATAAATGACAATACTGAGGAAACAGGTGTGAGATTAGAGGATGAACTACACTCTTCTCTGCCAGAAATGATACACCCAGGACACGGTCACGGCACGGAACCACAGCAATGAAGGAAAGTGCAATTCATTACTCTACTTTGTGATTAAAAGGGTAAGTTCTCAGCAAACCACATCTCTTGTAAGAAGAGAACACCACGCTTCACCTGTCGTACCACAGAGGTACTTAAGTTCTACATATTATCATTTTAGATATGTAGCTCAGTGCCTTGCTTTGGAATCACAAATATAATTGTTAAACAATTGTTGGTATAAAATACATATTTCTGATTTGTCGTTGGTGTAACTACAAGGCAATAGCAATGAAGTAGGTAAATACACTATATATACACTACTCTTAAAATAACCTTCTATCAGAATTATCCAGTCCTTTCAAATAAACATCCTAGCTTTTTACTTTTAATGCTCTGATGCATCATTCAGTTTATCTATAAGCAAGAAAACCATTACTTTTCTAGTAAATTTCTTCATGTTATTTAGGACCAGAAGAAAATAATCTAGAAAAAGAAAAAAATCTAGAGTGGACAGGGGTTGATGGAAGACAAATAAATCAGTATTTCCAGTTTTGTGAATATAATCTGAAATGGATCTTACATAAAAATAATGAAGTCCAAGAAAAAAATAACAGTTTTAGTTGCCTGTTGAACATTGGTTCAAAAGGCAGTCATAGTAAATGTCTTACTGTGTATCTCAAGTCTCAAATTAAGAAACTACAGACATAAAAGTGTAATCAGAAAAAAACCAGAGGGAATAAAACTCAGAAAATTGGAAGAATTTATTTAATCTTTTTCTGGGTTGCTGTTTTCCAATGTGTTCAGCCTTATTTAAATTTCTATAAAGGCCTCTGTAGCTAAGGCAGGGACTTTATGCCTTAGTATAATAAAGGCAAAACTCCAGCCAACTTCCCAGGGGCCAGGACTGTAATTAAGGTCTTTAACTTATAGTATGTATATTTAAGCCACTTCATCAGTTGTTCTGACTTCCTTTGCAAGACTACAGATGCACAGAAAACCAACAGTAATGTCAGAGGATTTAATTATATAAACATACTTTCACTAGATTAATTAGCAAGTTTCCTACTGCATTAAGAGTTTGAAATATTTTGACTTGTTTGAAAAACAGCTGAAGTAGCTTCAGAAGACAAAGGGGAAATACATCTCAAACAACAAAATCTTATAGCAAGGATATTTCTAATTTCTGCAGACTGAGGTTTCACTCCATCTTGACCAGCATTCTATGGAATGTTCCATATTCCTGGGGACTCTCACCGTCCCTTGCTGAGATACCCCATTTTATGGTGTGTCTAGCCCTAATTTACATGATAGTCCACAGTGACTCTTATGGTAGAGGACTAACAAGCCCCCTGGTTTCTGTCCACTCATCTGACTGTACCACAACACAGCAACCCTCCCTGGTCTGGGAATCCACATGCGGTACAGCTAATTCACGCACAAGGGACTCACTGACAAACTTAACCTAGAGCAAGGGAGCAAGAGCTTCTGGAAGGGCACAAAGAAAGAGGCATAGTACCACCGATGCTTGAGGCACAGTTGCTGTAGATAGCATAAAAAGAAGTAAAATTGTTTCCCTCTTCGTGTGCGAACTGACAGAAGCAAATTGGGACATATTCTACACATATTTTTTCTCTAATTGCCAAATACAAGGAGATTCTTGGCCTCCTTATACACAGGATTTTGGCTCCTTGGCAAAGGCTAGCTTGTGCTTGCGGTGAGCCTGTCAGAGTCAGAGACTTCATTTCCTGAGACCAGTAAAGCATTTCCTGAAATGCAATGCCCAAAACTGGCTACAGGGCCCCACGTGATGACTTAGCAGCACTTACGCAGATTGGACAAATAAAAATTGTTAGATGACTCTCATTGATATGATGCCATCCCTCATTTGATGCACTTAGTACAAAACCTGGCAACAGGAGGTATGATTTCACATGCCAATTATGCCTGTATTCTAAGAATAGGTTTTCTAATTTGCCTTAATTAAAGGTATCGTGCTATCACCTTAAGCTATTTCAACTTTATTCCCATCACTGATAAAATCATTTCTATTTCTATGCCTCATTACCACTAGTAATTCTTCTTTGACTCCTCTTTTCTTTCCATTGCATCAACATCAATAAGACATTAAGAACAGAATTCTTTCAGACTTTCCAGTCACACTACATTATCTTAATCTTCTGCTATCCTCACAATATAGCAGCTCACTTATGTTCTTGCATGGTTTCATATTTATAGGTAAATATAATATTTTTTTCAATATTGGGATTTATTTTTAAGATCTAATTTACTTTGACTTTTCATGTTTGTTATTTAAACTCTCTATATGTTGTTAATGTCTACAGAGATAAGTATGTGCTGACAGATATTGGTGATTCAAGAAAGCTAAGAATCATTAGATTGCCTTACAGGGGGAAGGCATCAGAGATCTTTGCTGGTCAAAAAGTCAATATTAGCTAATAATAATAATAATAATAATAACAGCTAGCTAAGCTGATCATAAAGATAGAATGCACAAAATTAATGAACTTTCAAAGGTTCCTCTCTAAACTAAAAAGTCCTAAAGAAGGGTAACAGGTCTTCCTCTAAACAGAATTCTTTAGGCAATTTTACCTCTGGCTTATCACTTCATTTTGTGGTTGACTTCTGAACAGCAGGTGTTGCCATAAGTCATGAGGAACATCATGAGCAGTACTGGTCTTCTTGCACTATCAGACCACCTCCACAGACATGAAATGCAGCTCATGGTATAGAGTTAAAAAAAACATGAGGTTGTCACTCCTGCTTTTTGGGGCATGTTTCTCCACTGTTCTCAGTTATGGGAGTCTTTAAGACAACCAAAGTAGTCTGTCCATCACCAGTCAATATAAAGTCCGAAGAGAAAAAGTCAATATTTAACATCGAAAGCTTTGGTAGTGTCACCTTGCTCAGTGTGATATAATGTTCCCAAGAGAATTGGCTTCAAGAAGAGAGCAAAAAGGAGAGAACAGTCTCTCAACAGAGTACACAGTTCACAAACAAAAACGTTAAGAAAAAAAAGAAAAAGAGAGCCAGTAAGTGCAGGACAGAATGGTGCTAGAAGCTACAGTTGAGAACCATTTTGTACTAAGAAACAAGACAAGATGTAGCAGTCACAATGCATAGGAAGCAAAGAAAACCAAAAAGAAGTAAAACAAGAAAGCAGTTGTTTCTCTACAAGCATGCAAATGAACTTACAAAACCTCTAAGCATAAGAAACAACACACAGCAAAAGTCTAAACCATGCCTCTGTCCCAAGGAGTGGGATATATATGTCCTATCGTGAAACAAGCTAGGTTACAAAGTCTCTGCCTTCAAGTGCTAATGGAACACCCAGCTGCTTTGTGAATGTACGTATTGGGAAAAAAGGCAACATACCACAAATATTTCCTCTTCTACTATAACCCTGCTTTATCCTTCCATCGGTAAAATCATGCCATATATTAACAATGCGTGTTTATAAGGGCATGTATGCATGGGTTCATATCCATGCATATATAAAAAGTTTATTTTTACTTTCTTCAAACTTCAGAAGTTGGTTATGTGCTGGTTGTGTTTCAGATAAACACCTCAGAGCCTTTCAGAAAGCTGCATTTAAACAAGACTGCTATGTTTGTATTACCATGTCTTTACAAATACACATCAATTAACATATAAAACACACAACACAATGTAAAATACATCTGGTTTGCCTCGAGATATTATCCTGAGGGAATTAAAAATGTCTTACTTTGCTCATTCATGCATATAAAAGCAGTAGAACAATTACATCTTTCCATTGTTAGACTAACACAACCTAAACCTATACTATTTGTTCAGCGTTTACAGTATCTAAACAGCATGGGAGCATTAGTATCTGAGATTGCCTTCAAGAGTTCATACTCAGTGTCAGTGCTTCTTTGCTTTCTCATAAAAAGCTTAAGAATGTCCATGTTCCACTGCTCCCACTGTCTATGTCACAATTCCAAACAATTCTACTTTCCTTATAGTTCACTAACTCGAGTTCTGTGCAACAAACACAAATTTGCACAAATCAGAGGACAAATGCTATTTTTTTTCAGCCACATATCCACATGTTTCTCTTAGCTACCACACTTTAAATGTGGGCTTTGTCATAATTACAGTATATTGAAGGCAATATTGAAGCGGTCAGATTGCTGTCAGGTTGCCCTGAGAGACTGTGGAGTCTCTATCCTTGGAGATACTCAGAAGTTGTCCGGACATTGTCCTAAGCAATCTGCTGTAGGTGGCTCTGCTTGAGCAAGGGGTTGGACTAGATGATCTTCAGATGTTTCTTCCAACCTCAACCACTTTGTGATATCAGAATTGTGAAGCAGGGATCTGAAGATACTGCATAATGAACAACAGAGTGTAATGAAGTAGCATACATTATGGCTTCAATCATTGTTATATAAGAATGAAGGATGCCAAGGTTAGTCAAACTCTTGGGTACATAAAGCAAAATTCAATTAAATTCAAAAGAATGAAAATATAGAATTAGCATTATGCAAATGTCTAATAAACCATTTTTAATGTAGAAAACAGTTTTACTGTATTCCTACATTAGCAATTTTTGAAAGTCTACAACATACACTTAGAACTCACATGGCTGGACAAAAGATCAGGAATGGTTTCCAGATCATTTTTTTTAATGATGGGTTTGAAACAACTTAAATGTAATCTCAGACATTCTTCAAAAGACTGCCTTAATCTCTGAGGCTGCTAATGTTTGCATGACATCATTGCCATTGCAATCCTGTCTCTTCACTCAGTAATGAGAAAAACTGAGGGGCACATGAAAAAGATTTTTTACTAGTGTCCTACTCAGGTGTATAATTTCAAATTCCACTTCAAAATCCGGACATTAGCTCACAGTAAAATACACTAAAACCTCAAAATTCTTTCATGCAAACCTAGCCACACAAGCATAGTCAGGCAGTTCCTTTCAAAGTAGTTGTTTTATACCCCTAATTATCCTTGATAGACCAGAGGAATGGATTTTTCTTCCTAAAACTGAAGCATGCATTAGAACTTAACAAACTCACATTTCTTCTTTTATTATACCACACTGAAGCGACTGAACACATTTACCTATTACTTTTTTCTTTTTTTCTTTCTCAAAATTCTGAAATTTTCATACAACTTCTACATTTAAAATAGTTACTTCATCATGAAATAATGTATCACAAGAGAATGACAATTATCAAAACTGTAAACCTTCTGTATGAAGGAATTCTATGACTTACTGCATTCAACATTTTCAAAACAAAGAGCAAGAGTAAATGGAAATTTTTAATATGATCCATCTACCATCATTTCTATCTCTGTAAGTTATTCAGAAAATTCTCCAACTGGAATAAAGTTCATCTGTTACAAAATCTGTGAGAAAGAGCAACATTTTTTAAAAAAAGTAGATGTTAACTACTGATCACAGAGGCATAAAGCAGCAAAATTAAGTCATTTGTACCTGGCAGATCTAGACTCAGTTGAAAGTAACTGCAAGTGGATGTATTTCTTCAGGGCACCTACATATACAGTTCAAACTGTCACCACAGTTTAAAAGAATTTAAAAGATACAAAGACCTTTTATTCATAAAAAATCAAGGTACTCTTAGATTAGTTGTCTAATAGGGATATAAAAGCAGACATATCACAAAAACATTCAGCAGTTACCACAGCGACAAGAGACACCCCAAATTTTGTCAGGTTTTGGTTTACTTCTGGGTTAACAATTTAAATAAAGAAAATAAACAGCGATTAGTTAGTAAATTTATATGCTCATACAAAAAAATAATTTGCTGAGATGTAGCAAGTCTATTTAAATGCATAATTTATACTAAAAACAACCCCAATGTAATTTTTAAAGAACTTTAAATTAATGGATACGCCAAACAACCTCAGTTCTGTCCTGCCTCTACAAAATATAGTATGATCTTTTTATGTAAGTTAAATTCACTAAAGCCTCCTAATATTTACTAATGGTGCTTAGGCAGACTAAGTAGACAGGTATTCTAATTTTTGTTAAAGTAAATAAATTAAATACCAAAATTGCAGATACCTATTCCTCTGGCCTAAACTGGTAGAAAAGAAGGAAATGTATATTTGCATCTTCCATAAACATACATATGCAACAAAGTTTAATCTGAGATTAAAATGTAACTTTATACATGAACTGCAGAATTGCACCTTCCTGATCGAAGTCATGGAAATGTAATTTTGTATAAAAGTCTTTGCACTAGTATTATACTATCACTCTCCTGAAGAAAGAAACAGAAGGCCCAGGGAGATTCCACTGTGTCAAAAATACTTCTGGAAGCAACTACTGAACGTAATTCTTAAGATGAACCTTGAAGAAAAGGAGAAGCCAAATGTATTTTCCATGTATAACAAAGTATAGTTGTTGGCAGTCAAAAAACATAAAATATAATGAGACCACCACAGGAAAAAAATTTATTTTCCCACTATTTAGCGACACACTGCAACAGTTTGTACATGAAAGAGTCCGGGTAGCTCGTTAATAGCAATGTAAATGTGCCTTTATAGTCTCCACAGACTATATCTCAGAGTCATGGGCTATTGTCACTTGGAATATAACACACTAAAAAGCACAGCTGAGCCCTAAATCTGAGTGCTTTCCTGCCTTTAAAATGAGCAAGCCCACTTGTCAAAGAATGGAAGATTATTTTTTACAGTGCAAGTAAAAAAAAAAATCATATAAATGATCAGTTTTGTTGTCTATACATGTTATTCTTTGTGATTTTCTACGGTTTTCTGTTCTTTACAAACAGATGTTTCAGACTCAGTGACTTCTGTTTTTCTTTCCTACTTTAATGTCATTTCTATTAATGATGAATTGTTTATCCTATAATAATGAAGGAAAAAAATATTATCTGTGAACATCTTGTAAAATATCTTTGCGTAAAAATGAAAAATAAAACTTTAAAAATCATATTTTGATTTATGTCATCTGTCATTTCATTAGCAAATATGCAAAGTCCTACATATGCTTTTGATTATAATCCTATAAAATAGGAAAGTCCCCAAATATGCACCATGATAAACATTCTCTATAGGTAGCAAGTTACATGGCGAACACACAATAATGTTTTAATTTTCAGAGAACTGAATATTTACAAATTTCTGTTATATTTTCAAAATTGTAAATATGGAGAAATATTTTGCAGGAAAATATGCAATGCCACATTGCAATTTGGAACGAAAAAAATGACTAAAATAATATACATTACAAAATACTCAGAACACTAACAGAAGACTAACCTGAGTTAGTTCTCTGGAATTTCTTAGCTCACAAAAGAAAAACAGAAGAGAAATTAGATTAATAGCTTTCTGAAAATGTGATTTTCCTAAGTGCATGATTTGTACAGCCAAATGAGAAGTTTAAATGTAGCATGTCAAGTAACAAGCTCATTCAGTGTTCTGAAATGAACCTCAAATATACATATACACGTTAAGTTTAAATCCAAGTTTTAAAACAACTGTAAGACCTGTAAGGAGATATCTGCTATTTATACTATAAAAGAAACAAAATCAAATAACTGCAAAGCATGAAATATAGGGCATGTCTATACTGTGAAATGGACCCTGGTGCTGAGTCAACCAAGGTGCTATCTCCATATGGTTTAGTACAGCACTATGCAGGCAATGTAGCCACGTTAGTTTGGTATCACCTTCCTGTGAGTTTGTAGGACTGACAGGAGTTATTAGTTCATCCACAGTGCTGGAATAAAACAGTTAAACTATCCCAGGCCACAAACTGGCTTGCCAGTATTCCACTGATGAATTTAAGTCTGGTGTGGATAAAGCAAGGCTGGACTCTTCATGCACACGTACATAAATATGTCCTCACAGCCATCAAGAGTTCAATCTTTACTGATAAAGGGAGGCCATTTATCACTAACTCTGAAGTGGAGGAGTTTACATAGACATTCACAGACCATGTATGCATGTGCAGTCAAGCATCTTAAATTAGGGATATCCATAAGGTTTGCACTCCCCTGTTCCATGTCCTGCTGTTTGAACGTCAGATAAAAGCTGGAGAGAGTCTCACCTTCTAGGTTACAAACCTAATGTCTCTCTTTGAAAAGGGACTTCAAACTAAAGGGGAGGAATGGAGCTGTGAATATGCACATGTTCCTAAAAATCCACACACACCCCAAGTTTTTAAGTAAATAATCTTTTCCTTCAGGTGATTATCCCTGCATACTTGTGCTCTGGGTGATCCCAAGCAGTATCATTCCTAGCCTATCATTAGACAAACTCAGAGATACTGGAAGGACATATTCATTTTAGCAGTGGCATAATTTGTAATAAAAGCATGGGTCAAACTTCAGGTAGCAAGTATACATATCACTAGCTTAGAAACATTTCCAGAATTTTCTTGGGAGTCCCTTTAGCTTGAGCTGACCATCTTGCCACTGATAATTCTCTCCAGCACCTTCAGAACAGATATGCACAAAGCTGGCACTACTTTGGAGAGGAACATAGTGAAAGCCTTAAGAATAATCACATCACAAAACCAAAACAATATGTAGTAGTTCTTTTTTAAAAGAACTGTGCATTTTAAAAATACCGTGTATTTTTCCAGGTGTCAAGGTTTTGGGCTGGGTTGGCCACTAGATGAATGACAGATACTCTTTATTAACCCCTCTCCTTTCCCAAAGGGGAAGACAAAGGTAATAAGGGAGAGACACTTAGGGACTGCAAAAGAAAACTAAAACATCTTTACTAAATAATGTAAATAATGAAATATATAAAAATATATACAGACCCAATACTGAAATCAACCACCCTGATAGCAATCACATCACCATCACCATTGATGCTGCAGGGCAGGCACTGGAGAAGTCCCAGACTGGATTCAGTGGCATACAGGAACCTGATTTGGGAACTGGATTCAGGAACACATGGATTCGGACCAAGGGTAGAAGAACATACAGAGTTCTCCTCTACACTGGCCATTGAAGAAAAGAGTTTATCCCTTGTGATCCCTCAGCTTTATACTAAATATGGCACACACGGCATGGAATGCCTCGTTGGTCAGTTCAGGGTCACCTATCCTGCCCACTCCTCTTGCAGGTGCAGCCTTTTACTTTATGGCACCTCAACACGAGGGACAAGATTTAGAAGTGACTTTTGTTTCTATAGGAGCAAGTATAAACAAGAGCCTTTCTTCACACTGATCGTTGGTAGTAACACTAAACATAAACTGTTATCACTGCTAGAAGCAGACACTGCCTGTGAAAATATGCTGTTAACTTCAGAAAGTGCAGTTATTTAGAAGAGATTGAGCGGAAAAGTAAAATCACTGAACAGAATTAGTTCTGTTCTAGCTCAAACCAGGACACCAGGGAAGACAATGGTTACCAAAAGGTTATTTTCATTAATAGATGAAAGCTACATACATAAAGGTTCACAACAAGTTGATATCCCTTTCTGTGATATGGTCTCTAGAGGGAGAAAATCTCACTTCCTCAAAGAAGTTAAGGATGTCAGCATAAGAAAAGACTACTCTTCCACAAAAGTACTGAGCAGAGACTGATACCAAGTGCATCTTCACAGTTTACAAAATTCCTCATGCTAAAGGGGGAGGAAATGGGTCTTCCAGGATTGAAAAGTATTAGATTACATTCAACATCAGAATGTCAGTCCTCTTCACTACACATTTGCAGCTTTCTTTCCATTATTAATTATGTGCCAAATAAACTTGCTTTAACCCTCGGAGTCATAAAATATTCCTGTAGTCTGGCGCAGATTTATAAAGTTTGTGTGGAAGCTTCATTTTAAGCCGTTAGACAAGTCTGTCACCGCAGTTAAAAGACTGTACTGGTAAGCAGAGTATGTCCTGAAATCAAGAGTTATTGCTACCATGTGTGTGAAGTACTTTTCTAAGAAACACATGGCCTTGCTTTCCTCTGTATTTACAGTACTAGAGGAAAACAGTTTTAAAAAGCAGAAACAAAAGGACATGCGTTACAGCCTCATATAAAGACAAACGACAGATCCAAAAGGGATCACTAGACTGGTCCTGGAGCAACAAAGCTGGCATCTTCCCATGGGCACTCCTATTGGCAATATAGGGAAACTGGGAAAAGGTCGATTATGGGGCCAAACCCTGGGTGGCAGCAGAAGCTCCTGGCATCAAGCCAATAGCACAGCCTGAGAGCACTGCAGACTGGCTGTTTCAGGGGAAGCCGAGCTCTCTGCATTTTCTTTCCTTTATACTCTCCTGAATCGTTCATATGTAACATAGAGAAGGACCAGGTTTTTTATCCAAGTTATTCTGAGCTTTCAGAGCTCCTTCTGTAGTATATCAGCCATGCAGAAGGTGAGAATATCCTTCTTTACCACAATCCTTGAAATCCGGAACCAAATTCTCTAATCAAAACACCCAATTTTTTCTCAGTATCTAAATCAGAATCCAAGAGCTAACCGGTGAGTTTCTGATAAGACAAACAGTAGAGAGAATACCAGACCTTTTCATGGTACTTTGCTTAATTCAGGGTTTGGATATCCAAACACTTAGCTGTATGTGTTCTTCCTTCAAAAACAGAGGAACTGGGCCTCTAAAATGGAGGCACAGGTGAATCTCAATTATTTCATCTAGGAGATGATAGAGAGGCCAATAATGAAAGAAAATGACAAAATTAACACTAAAATGTCAACACAGGCAACATAAACCAAAAATCGGTTACTGGTGTAAAATACGAACATGCGGAATATAGCTACAGCACCGCAGCAGAAGAGCTTTACCTCTGCTGGATAGTTAAGAAGAGAGGTGGTATATTCCCTAAGAGTTTCAAATAGCAAACAACAGAAGAGTAGGTATATGCCCTGTGGTATTGCAGAGGTGATAAAAGTTTGGGGTCTTGTTTGCTACCAAAGTTTGTAGGTGAGGTTTTAATTCTATCCCTCCACATCTAAATCTGTCAGGTCAATTAGCAGATACCTAGATGTTCATGAAAGCTTCTGGAAATAAGTCTCACTCTTCCTGTGTGTAATATTTACATAGAAAATTACAAGAATCTTTCTTCACACTTTCAAGATTTTAACATTTTCTTGAATAAGTTCTGGAAAAAACGATTGCATATGCAACTTCCCACAAAGAACTATGTTATTTTGTCTATTTGGGTTCCCCATTTATTGTTATATAACATCATGACTGCAGCTCTAGGTACTACTCCAGTAGACTTTGTTAATATTTATTATAATTTCATGACAGCCTCTGGACACAATATTGCTCCAAATGAAACAGATATCTGTTTCCATTAATGTCAATCACAAGAAGGTCTATAATTTCCATCCAACATTTTGAGAACTTAAAACTTCAAAGCACCCTTGCTTATATTTTGAAATCACTGTAAAATTAATGACAACTATAAAGATTAATCTTTAAAGAAAGATCTGTATTTAGAAAGAGATCCTGTCTCCAAATATCAAGATTTTTTACCATACATATTGTATAATGTCCTATTTATGCCAATCCAACCCCAAGTTCTTGGCCTAAAAGCAGACTCTGAAGCCAAATAAAATAGCACTGTGGATCTGTTATAAACATTTGACGAAAATCTGTCAAACTCAGAGTTTTCAATCCCGTGAACATATTTTTTTATTCTAAGGGATTGACATTCCTTCTATAATTAATTAAGCTATTTTCCAGTTTTTCTCTAAATTTTAACATGTATTAGAAAATTGCTCTGGTGTAAATTAATAATATGCTATTTCTTTTAAAATTAGAATACTTACTAAAACAATTTCCTTCCCAGAACTCTGGGGTTTAAAACTATACTTTTCAAGCTATAAGTCTGGAAAGTTGGATCTACTTGCAAAAGTATGTTTGACACTATTACTACTGTTAGTCTAACCTTATGTACAGTGATCCAGATAATCCTTTGCATTTTACAAGTAAACAATAACATGAGAATCCACTGTTCCCTAAAATAAACTTTCTCACCATATGGTGTCAGAGGAAAACTCAATTTTTTAATTATTACTCTTCTTGGTGAAATGTAGTTCATTTCTAATGTCATTGTCTTGCTAACGCAAAACATGTATTTTTTTTTCTTCATCTCATATTTACTGTTCTTGTTTTAGTATTTTTTCATTACCCTTTCTTGTTTTAAGAACTTTTCACCTTATAAAAATAAGTATCAGTTCTACCCTTTCCTGGACTTTAAAGTTTTGCACTAAAATTGTGTGTGAATACACAATTGTTCTTTCTTTCTTTCTTTCCTTCCAGATTCTGTTCTACTTCTTTTTTTTTTGTTTTCTTCTGTGTTACATTTAATGTTTAATTGTATATAATTATTTAACATAACGTTTTAGTACTCTGATGTGATAAACTGCTAATACTTCTTTTGAAGAATAATTTAAAGTCAAATCACTGTCAAACACATTTCAATATATTCCAAAGAACAAATCTGCAATCTAGATACATTTTTGTCTGTAGTTCTGCCTGGCTAAGATTTCTCCTTCTGGTTACAGACAGAAGAGAAATAGGGAGAAATTTTATTACATATTCAGCTATTAGATGTATTTCCTTCAGGAACAAAAGATTTTGCAAATAGAAACAAATAATATTTTCTTCTTTTTTTTTTTGTAAAGTGCCAGTACAAAATCAAGGACATTAAATTGGCACTGACTGAAAGGTATGCACAGTCCTAATGTCTCACCTTTCAAAGGTACCTTTTGAATAAATACAAGCAAACACATTAATAATATGTTCCATATATAAGTGTAGAGTAGGATGGTGCGATTAGCCCTCTGGGAATCTAGTATTTCATATGGGAGAATATAAAGTATAACTATTTCAACATGTAATTATCCAAACAGTTATTAATGGCATAAGCTAACAGTAGTAAGAATTGTATCCACAAAGCAAATCCTTTCCCTTGGTTCTTATTTCATCTGAAAAAGTCAAAACTTAAAGAAGTTGTAAGACTGATGGATCACTTTGGAACAGCGTATTCCAGAATTGCCTTCATTCCTACAAAGTTCAGTCCATAATGAATATTCTGTTACCCTATATAGCTAATACAGTTTTTTAAAAGGCTCAAACTGGTCTATGTTAAGATTGAGAGGAAAACATTTTAGAGAGTTTTAAAGAAGACGACTCTACTCCATCTTCTTCCCCAAAAGTATCCCAGCACTTTGCATAAATATACATAATACCACAAAAGATTTTAAAAAGCACGTTTGTAAAGATCTCTACATATTCCATGAAGAGTTATCTCTTTTACCTTTATGAGATCAGATCTCAAAGACAAATTCTACTGAAGATAAAGTATGGGTTACCAGGAATTGTAGTAGAAAAATCCATCAAACCCCTGCCCTAATGACAGTTAAACTTTGTTTAGTATATATAGCAACAGTCTAACCCAGACCTGGCTAACTATGCTGTACAGTTGAGCAGATGAACAGAATGGCTTTAATTGCAGGATCTGACAAGAAGTGTTACAATCAAGATTCCGAGAATTTTCTTTCTCTCTTTTGGTATGCTTACTACCTTGGCTAAATAATGCTACTTTTCTAGCATGAAATTTCATGCCTGTAATCCTCATTGCTTCTTCCCTAATCATCTTTATTTCTTCACAGTATTTTCCAAATTTTGTCTTTTCCGTTACTGCCATGCTCGCTTCCTTGTCGGTTGAAGAATGTCTCTTCTGTTCTCCTTTCTTTGCCTTAGAGGTCCAGTCCCACACATTAACTTATTTCCTTTATTCTCTCCATTACTTATTAACATATCAATGTCACCTGACTCTTCCTCCTTCCAATGTAAACACTCCTTAGTTTCTTTGTCCTTAAAAGGCCTATTGTTGTCCACACTTGTTGCTCCAGTTACAGATCATTTCTCATTTACTTAAAAAAAAAGAACGTGCTGTTTGCAGTCAGGTGTTTGGTGGGGTTTTTTACCAGACCTTTCCTCTAATGTACCATTTGCCCTTGAATTTCATTGAAATGACTCCTGACAATCCTTCTAATGATCTGTTCCTAGCATGACTGAGAATAAATGTCATCCTTATTTGCCTCCATCTATCAAGCTGCCTTCAATATAGCTGATGCTGCTTTTCCTGGAGTCCAGGTCTCTCTTGGCTTCCTTGATTCTTCTCTGTTGTAATTATCTTACTACTTCATAAACTGGTCATTCAGAAGAGCATTCTCATTTCCCAGTCAATTCCTGACAGCATCTAACAGAAGTCTGCCCTTACTTTTCTCTTGCCCCTCCTCTCTTTACATCTTAACTTCAGAAAGTCACAGAATCATACATCACTGAGTCAAACTACTATTCCTCTCAGCATGACTGACAGTTAAACCTCTATTCCAAACCTGTCTCCACCCTTGCCTAATGATTCACCATTATTTCAAGTATAACAAGATTAGAACAAGCTTCCTCATTTATCTTTCACTGCTCAAACCTTCTCCATCATTGTAAAAAGGAACTTGTCACCAGGACACATAAATTGGAGATTATCTGCAACTTCAATTCCCTTCTACATCATCAACTCTAGGTTATGTGGTAGTACTACAAATACTTGCTGCTTAATATCTCAAGGATATGGTCTTCCACATTCATTTAAACAGCTCAAATATTTATCTAAGTCTAGACCTCATTGCAACAATGTACTTTTGCCTTGGCTAGCTAATTACTTTCATCTTTCCCTTTTTTCACTATTGGCACCCCTTGATTCAAAACAAAAATCAGAAATCTACCACTTGGACCATGTCTCTACCTTCTCATCTTTTTTCCACTGCATCCAGACCTAAGTTAATTATTTTCACTACCAAACGTGCAAAGTTTGTTTCTGCATCAAGATCTGAGCATCTTGCTTACACAGCAGCACAACTCATCTGCATCAGGCATCTTTGCAATGAATCACTTGTTAGCTTGCCCTTCTATTTAAAAGAACAAATCAGTTATTATAGAATGCTGCAAAGTGTTTATTAGTGCTAAGTGCTACACTGATCTATTTTGACATTCAAGGGCAGAAATTATTCTAACTGATTCAAAACTAAATTAATAGAGAAAATGGGAAAATCAAAAAGATGATGTTTGAATGCCAAATAAAATTACTTGTAATCATCTTTGAGGTTTACTGTTATGGTAGTATAAAGTAAGAGAAACATACATGTAAGATACATTGTTAGTCATGCACAGTATTAATTCTTGCAAGTTATTAATAGAAAATATTAATGTTAAATAGAAATCTTTCACAGAACAACCAAAGACTCCATACAGTCTTACAGACAGGTCTGGAGAAATTTTTGTTTACTCTAACTAGCATAATGAGGACTCACAGGCAAGTGGAAAAAATGACTGTGATTTAAAAATGCAGAGACAGACAGCTATGATTCTTTAATAACACAAGTCTTTAAATTGAAAAGATTTACTAGTTTCAAAACATTTGATCTATAGCTATATTATTACTCTTTATATAATCTTTCTGTTAAAAAATAAACAAAACAAAACCATATTACATCAGCTTTAATGATATGCCTTGCATGTGTCAAAAAAATAGCCTAAAATGGGCATTCAACAAAAACTGCTCATGTCAAACAGATTAAGTTTCTTTGGAATTTGGAATATTTAGCTTTGGGCATGCTGAATGAAGATCTGATGTCAAATTCCAATACTCACAGTTACCCACACATTGACCACACATCCCTCTATAGCACAAAGACAATCCATAACAATGCAGGGTAAACAATCTCTGAATTTTCTTAAACTACATGCTGTGGCAAGAAACTTTCTGAATCAAGCAGGCACACAATGGATGCTCATGAAGTAATTTCTTTAAAAATATATATGTTCTTACCTTATTGCAAACTCTCTGGCTCATCTGTTGGAGGTTTAGAAAATTCCCTAGTGGTGATTTCAAAGAAATTTGGCCTTAATAAATCTCTGGAATTCAGTCAAAATGTATAATTCAGTCCACCTTTTTTTCTTGTGACTCTCTCTGTTTTTTTTTTTTCCCTTGCTACTTCTTCCTTCCTTACATTTAATTCACTCCCATCGACCTCCTTTCCCACTTCTCTCCAGCTCCACTGCTGACTCAGCACCCATGCAGTTTCTAAAGGGCACAGCTTCCTTGGAAATCAAATGCTATGAACAAATCTAGATGGTGAGGATATTTCTAGCAGTCTCACTTCCCTGTTAAAGCTTTTGACAAGCATTCAGCTCCTGGCATGTAACAACCCCCCTGCTCTGGCAACGGGGTTGCCTGCTCTGGCAGGGGGGTTGGACTCAATGATCTTTCAAGGTCCCTTCCAGCCCCTAACGTTCTCTGATTCTGTAATTTCTTGACAACATGACAACTCATTTTTCCATTATCATAATTTTTACATAGAAAGTCACAAAAAAAAAAAAAAAGATGGAGATAGCCATTCGGGTTTATTGTCAATAGGTTTATGATTGATCTTGTTCTGTTACTGGATACAAGGTAAACATTAGTCTACCATTCATTATTCATCCTCATCATCCACGGTCCATTAATATGAGACAGAGACATATGAGACATTCTGCAGATAGCTCACTGTCTGAAAAATTTGTTAGAATCATAGCTTCTAATTATCCACTAGTGAACTGGTAAGAGATTTTGTGAACTGCATTTGAAACACTTAGAATGTTGCACCTCAATATCACAGGCAAGATTAATGTAAAGCTGTATTTGACAGCATTTGCAATGATATACAAAACTAATCAAAAAAAGGCGTATCATCAATGATGAATTTCGAAAGCCAAGTAGTGTTCAAGCCAAGGTTATGCTTTGCCCAACAGAGCCATCAACCAATCGGGAGACTATCTGAAATGACAATGGAGCAGCTCATATAAGGACATATAAAAATCAAAAAGTGCTGCCAACAGTCCTGCAAGATTTAATTATTCCTGGCCTGTCTACCTCAGCATGGTAGCAGATCATATATGGGATCTAGCTGTGTGAAAATATTTTTTCAGCTGAACTAACAGGAAAAGATTGCTGCCTAACTTAACTTCCCCTTTAGAAATGTTTGAATACATGTAAAAGCACAAACAGGTCATTAATTTGCTTTCATTTTCTGCAATCCCATCAAAGATTTCTTTGCCATTACCTACCAGGAAAAAAAGACTGCATTCCCACTCCCACTTCATGATCACCAGTCAGAGATATGTATTTTTGCTGCATAGAAATGTTCAAAAGTCGTGTAAGAACTCTGAACATGCATGAACATATCACATCATATCCTATTATATCATATCATATCATAGAATGGCTTTGGCAATATTAGTTAGACCCGAAGCTTTCTTCAGAATAAGGTGGTAAATTTTAGATTTTCTGATGATCTAAATGAGTTTGTGTATATGGAGGAATTCTTACTTAGTCATGTACCAAACACCAGCAACGGGAATTCAGAAATCAAAAATGGACACTAATAAACAGAGGAGTGATCATATCATCCAAGAAATCAACTGTGAAATCAATCTGTTGTGAGGCAATAGTTGGTTTCAGATCCACAAACCAGGAATCAATTTTTTGGAATTCATCAGGCAGACTTGCAGTGAATTCAAACATATTGCTAAATTTGCACTTGCAAAATTAATGATCAGTGTTCATCTTGGAACAACCTTTCATTTCTGTAGCCTAATTAGCTATGGATTTCTAATGGCAAATGAGGAAGGAAAAGCACACTAATTACAGCTAAAAGAAAGATTTCACTAGACTGTTTCTGTTCTTACATTATCAGAGAAGCAGGGAGATAACAACAAATGGAGACAAAGTACAGATTTCAATAACTAAACAGACTGTCTTATATGCTTGCATAACAAAATTACCAATAGCTCATTCCTAACTGACCTTAAGGCCACTTTGTGTGCGAGAATTAACTCATACCAATGCAGGATTAGTTTATTGTCTCTTTCCTTGTGATCCTTTTTTTCCCCACAAAATTAAGGAGCATAAAAGACTCCTGTTAGATTTGCTGTGTATACGCAACATGATGCAGCAGAAAATTGCAATTGTGTCTTCTCATCATTCAAAGAAAATTACTTCATGAAAATACTAGAACCTTACTATGTTTTTAGCATCTATTTCATGCTGCTGAAGGATTCACATTTTTCAAGACAGACAAAAACAAGCACACAAAAAGAGCAAATAATAACTTTTTGATTGCTTATTTCAAAAAAAATTTTTTTTTGAGAGCTGAGAAGAAAGACATGTGTTAACAATTTGTCCAAAGAGAAAAAAAAAAAGTCAGAAATAAACAACTGACATGCTAAAATGAAAACATTCACAGAACTCTAGTATGATTCAACTCTAACAGCTGTTTATAGCGACATTTTTTTCTCATTTTGTTTTTGTTTTTTTCCATTTTGTTGCACTTAGCATAACTTTTTTTTTCCTATTGTAGCACTGGCATTTTATAAAAAGACATAAGACTGCATTTAATGCAGAATAAATATATATTAAGTAGGATACTGGAAAGGAAATATATGGCTACTTTGCTGATCTGTCATGGCTAAATTTCAGGGTTTACCATCGCTGACATATATATGTTAATATAAATTACTAAGAATGGATAAATGCACTGACATATGGGGAATACATGGAAGACAATGGAACCATTAGTGATAGATAGCACCACTGATATTTTAAACAAAAGAAGGAGCTGTACTATTGGAGGTAGTGTCATTTTTAAGAAACCATCAATAAAAAAGAAACTCTGCCGTAATAACAAGGTAATCAAAGAGATTCACTTCCATACTGAAAAAAATAGAATTCAAATCAACATTTCCCTACAGCAGTTTGGCACACAAATTCCCTTCAGCTTCAAGGTCTGGAAAAATTCTGTGGTTTGGCAAGAGAGCAGCACAAGGGTGCAATTGTACACATTATTATGAAGCAAAATTGTATTCTTTCAGAAGAACGTGACTATGCTAATTAGTGCAAAGAGTTTACTTTTGAAGATATTACAAGATGTGTAACCAGATGTTCTGACCTTCCACTACCTTAACACAGTCCAGTAACTTCTGGACTCTGTAGTTACAAATGTAGAGTTGTAAATTTTGACTTTCTTTACTGAAAAACTAAAAGCCAGTTAACTGAAGTATGCCTTAAAATGAGACTTTGACCTATCAAATAATTTCATATGGAGTTATGATGTGAGCAGAATCTTCTTTTTCTACAACAGCTCTTTCCTTCTGAGTGGAGACACAGCCGTCACAAGGTTAGCTATGCTTTGCAGAATTAAAAGGAGAATACATCTATAAACAGAGAGCACGACTCCCATTCTAGCCAGTGTCCTGAAGTTGTTCCTCCCAGGAAACTCTTCAGTCACCCACGATACATGCTGCTTAAGAGTTATTTGTTACTTATGGACTCTCCCAGACTGCTAACAAATTATGACCACCCATTGTGGGTTTGCTTGAGGAATGCAACTCAGGCCATCCAACAAAATCAGTAAGAGCCTCCATGGGTGGAGCTGAAAGACTAAAAGCTCAAACACTGTATAAAAGATCTAACAAATGAATAAATGATAACTAAAGAACTGACTTAAGGGTAGGTTCCAATCCCACCTTCAAAAAGGACCTGTAAATTCTCAGAAGTCTAAATCACTGAAGATTTTTTATATCCTTCCATTTAGTCCATAAGCTAATATCTGTAGCAGATACCTTACACTCTTATGCATGAAATCTTGGAAGAGTACAAAAACCTGATACATTAATATGGGTTGCATGTTCTTGCGATCTACTTAAATTTCCAGACTTCAGTGTTACGACTAATAAAGGGCCACTGTTGTCTCATGATCATCTCTGTTGCTAATACTGCTGTATGACCTACTCTTTATCTACTCTATCCATTTCTTGCAGAATATTGTCCCTACCGTATACTGTATAAAGCTCAGTCATTTTGATGTTCTCTTAGTTTTAACTGTAATAGTAATTATTTTTACTTTTAAATCATTCCCATTTTCAAAGTCTAGAAATTTGTAACTTAGAAGTATAGTGGAAATGAAAATGAAACAAGAGGATGCACAGTGGATATGGTTTGAATATTGTCCATTAATGACATGTAACTTACATTTAGCTCTTAGGAAGCACTTCCTTCTAGGTCGTGACTATAACCCTGGTGGATCCTCTCATCTGTTCTCCTTTTGAACTGTGAGGCCATAGTTTGTGCCCATCAGGTACAAAAGCGCATATATTAATATATCAAATAATGTCAGAAAAAAGGTATACATAGCTAAGTTGAAAGGCACTTTGCCATCTAATACATAATCTGCAAAATTGAAGTAAGTGATTTTCAATATTGCTTTTTATACTCTATTCATTGGCTCTACTTCTTTGGATACTCTGCACATTAAAACTCTGAAAACAACTCAATAGAACAGGAAATGTTTACAGAAGCAAGCGCTTTAAAACTATGACTGTTATTCACTTCAGTCATCATAACCATTAGGACAGGTTGGTCATCTGTAGTGATGTCAGCCAAATGGATTCCAGACCTTATATCATATACTTTATTTACAAAACTGTTGAATGCAATAAATAAAAATGTCTTGTCTCTTTTCAATTTCTCATGTAGTGAAATAGGGTAAAGAAAAGCCTCTTTCTTTTCTAGTACTATCTTAGCTATGTAATTAAACAAATATATTAACATTTGCTTTTTTTATCTTGCTCCCAGAGAACAAAACAATAGACTCTTTTCCTCTGGATTCCATCATGGTGTCTTGTTTGCATTTCCTTTTTGAAAAGGCCTGGGGATTTTACTAGCTCTCTTTGCATACATACAGTAGATAATATGGATCGTTTCCCTGTATAAAATTCCCTTGAATTGGTCAATTTTTATTGGTTATATAATATTTCCATGGAAGGTTAATAAGGATTTGTCTTTTAAAATAACCTATCTGAAATAAGTATTTCTGCCACAACCCACAGTTCCTTAATATGCAACCTCATAATTCCATCTAAAGGACTTATTTAGCAATTTGTTGTATTGATTCAGTAATGCTTCCTTTTTAAAAAGATTTTGTTTTCCTCTGGGTGATACTTGTCCTCTGTAGCTGAGAGTGCATATGGATGATATAGTCTGGGACTCAAATTATATTTTCTTTCTTGATTATTTCTCTCCATATCTATTTATCCACAAAAACAAAGTTCATCGTATTGTTGAGTAATCCACCTTTTTCTCAGGAAAATATTTTGCAGATCTTAGCAAATTCAAAGGCCAAACCATGGTCTGAAATGGCATACTGCATATTTAAAGATTTTCAAGAGAAAAGGTTATTCAGTTTAAAAATAATAAAGGAATATAACTCACACTTAAAGAAAGTGGAATCATATTTAGTCCACACAGACCTTTGTACCGCTTATAGGAATCTCGAAATAACGCACTTAACTTTCATGAAGGACCTTATTATTTACAAGATGTTTTAAAACTCTGTGTTTCCATATCTAAAAGTAATAGGAGCTGTTCAAGTCATGGGATAGCAATGCTTGCATAACACTTGGTAAGTCAGTGGGAAAACCAGCTAAACCTGCCAGACTAGCAGCTTCCCAATGGAGAGTGTATCATATTCTGCAGTGCAAACAAAACATTTCAAAGTTGAGTCATACGTAGACAGAACTTGTTCCAACCTTCAAATATAGAGTAAGCCTGAAATTTGGAAAAGGATTGCACTTAGAAGTCAAAAACACTTTACTCAGTAAGTATCGTAATATAACCACATACATACATTATTGATGGGAGAACCTCAAAAGTTTCATTTCAGAGCAGATGCCAACATTTCAGGTGCTAGCTGGAATCTAGATTAAGTTCTAGTTAGGCTTTGGCTCTTCCAATTTTCTCCCTTCATAACCTCACAACATCCTTGTAGTCCTCCTGACTTGCCTGCATCTTCTTCCAAAGGTCATAAACTCTTTTCTTCTGAGTTCCAGCCAAAGCTCTCTGTTCAGCCAGGCTGATCTTCCCCATTGGCTCATCTTTCAGTACATGGGGATGGCCTGCTTCTTTAACACTTCCTTCTTGAAGAATGTCCAGCCTGCCTGGACTCCTTTGACCTACTGGACTGCCTCCCCAGGAACTCTGTCAACCATTCTCCTAAACAGGCCCAAGTTTGGCCTCCAGAAATCTATGGTAGCTCTGCTAACTCTCCTCCTTACTTCTCCAAGAAACAAAAACTCTGATTTCATGATCTTCATTTGACATCCATTAATTCTGTATTGGAAGATGAACAGTCACTCCTTATTCACTGTCTGTAGGCCACAAAATTTACTCATGTTTTTTTGAGATATCTTATATAACACCTCAGAGGTGCTGAGGGCCCAAAGAATCTTTATTCTAGTTAGTCATTTCCTCTGTTGAAGTTATTCTATGTCTTTGATCATCTTGGTGAGTCTTTTCTGAGTCTTTTCCAATTCTATTAAAAGTGGTTTGAGATTTACAAATTAGACTTTTCACACATACTATCATGTATTTATACAATTACATGATGTCTCTGTTAACATGATGTCTCTGTTACTTGTCAGGGCTAATTCTTAACATTTCTTAACAGTTCTTAACATTTCTTGATTTAGTCACTCTTACTGAAAATTAAACTGATGCTTACATGCATTTATTGAGCCCCAACTTCTTGTTCTAGATCAAGATACTGGCTGGCTTTAAGGCCATTAGTTTATAAAGTTTTTTTCATTACCATATGTATCACTGTTAGAATATAGAATATTACTGAAATCACTGTTCATTCTGAGGAGAGGAAGAGGAGATATTTTCAGGTAGAAGGAACCTATGATGATTATCTAGGTCAACTGCCCGAACACTTCAAGGCTGACCAAAAGTTAAAGCATATTCTTAAGGACATTGTCCAACTGTCTTTTAAAAACTGACAGGATCGGGGCACTGACCACCTCTCCAGGAAGTCTGTTCCAGTGCATTAGGAAGAAATGCTTCCTAATGTCAAGCCTGAACCTCCTCTGACACAGCCTTGAACCATTCCCACACATCCTGGTTTCTGCCATGACCTGAGAAAATAGTAACAGTACTAGTTTGTTCTTGGAAGTCAAGTGATCTAGGACATGTCAAGGACATCCAGCAGCTGTGCCCAGTGAGTGGCCACCAAGGGCAGAGATAGCCCTCTGGGCTTCTTGGGCATAGGGACAACCCCTCAGCTAGCACCCCAAAGACCTTCCTCCAAAGGATACGGGCTGGAGGGGCAGTGGGCAGCATTGTAGGGGGCCTCAGCATCCCCATGGGATGCCAGGGCCACCACCTGGCAGTAAAGCACTCACACCGCCTCATGATAGGACAAAGAGGGCACAGCCAGCCTGCCTGCCTCTGCCACCAGAACAGAACTGGCCCAAAGACAGTCCAAAGACATCTGAGAGGAAGTCCTCAAGAAACCAGTGGAATTACTTGGAGGGGACTGAGGAAGGAAGATTGGAGGCTGGATGAGACTGCTGGAGGTTGTCTGCTGGCCAGCTCTCAAGGGGCCACTTTTGCAGCTCATCTCATGGATGGAAATCCTTTTCAGCTTGGTAGCAGTGACAAGACCAAGGGAATGCCTTCTTGAGGAGCACTGCAGAGCTCACCATCCTCATCCCCTGAAGAATCAGTGTCAGCAGCCATAAAATATGGGATGTACAGATGTTGCTAGGGGTCTCAGTGCTTTGGAGCACCCACTGGTTTACTGCCAGGCAGGGAAAGATTCTTGCCCCCAAAGCCAATCACACTAGAGGCACTTGGCCAATCTCAGAAGCCCTTGAGATGGCTCCAGGTTGAGAAAGAACAAGGGTTGGGTATCTTCTGGGAGGCATGACCAACCTGTGGGATGAGGAGGCAGGTCTTGCTCACATGCTCCGAGTATAGCTGATCGCCAGCTCTGGGGTCAGGAAGGAATTTTCCTCTGGGGCAGATTGGCACTTGTCCCCAGGGTTTTCCTGCCTTCCTCTGCAGCACTGAGCATGACCACTTGTCAGGGCTTCCTCTGGTCCATTTTGGCTAAGTTACCTGTTGCTGCTAAAGCACAGAAGATGGCCTCTAATGCCCTGCAGCTAGCTGTGGGGGGAGGAAGGCTTTTTTCCTATCAGGGTGGGCTGGCAAAGGTCTAATGGAAGTTTTTGCCTTCCTCTGGAGCATTGAGAACAGTCTCTTGCCAGGGCTCTATTGGGCCATTTGTTTGCTCCAAAGGCATGCCTCGAGGATAGCCCCTGAGGGTTGCTTCTTTTGCTCCATAGCATTGACCACAGCTCCTTGTCAGGGCCATTTTGGCTAGGTCTTGCCTGCTGCTCTTGCATCCGCAAGGCACCATTCCTGCCCTGGCTCCCTGTGGCTCTCTTTCCTATTGCAAGTGTGTAGCAGGAGCAAGCTCTGCTCTTCCCTTGGTTCCATTTCTCCAGGTGTTCTTGCCTGTGCAAAACAGCTTGCACTTGGAAGGGCTCCAGGCTTGCCATGCCATCAGGAGCTGCTACTTTCAGCTCTCTCTGCATGCAATACAAGCACAAGGCAGGCACAAGAACGCTTTTCATGTGTCATTGGCCAAGAAGCACGGTGAAGCAAGTATTTGAAGGCAAAAAGTACAACTGTCATCAATATGTGCCATACTTTTGAAAATACTCCATGGTACCACACAGCTCTGCTTTTGTGTGTGGTTGGTCCCAATCCTCATTCTTCAAGTTCTCACTCTTCAGGAAACAGGGACTACTTGGCCTGTGTTCCTACTGCTACTTTCTGTAGCTCTGTGACTTGCCTTTGCCAGACTGCAAAGGATGTTTTTTCAAGCTAAACTAAAAAATGTATCAGCCTGCTCCTGGCTACACATATGCATTGTATTAATGCTTGTGAGCATTGGCCCTGAAACAGATTCAGAAAGATAAAATAAAAGTTAAAATAAACTAAAATCCTGTTTCCGCTTGCAGCTTTTGTGACATGTGTCCGTAAAAGTGTTTTTGGAGCTGAAAAATCCCTGGCACTTCAGGCAAAGAACAGGCTCATTGTTATTTGACTCAGAGTGAGCACAGGGAATGGAATGGAATAGGTTATGCTATGTTATGCCCGGAGTTCTGCATTACAAGCTACGACCCAGGCCTGAGGGACAGCGGATGGGATAGGTGAGGGGAGAGGGAAAAGGAGAGGGGGAGGAAGACAGGAGACAATTCAGTTGAAAGGGATGTACAATAATCATCTAGTCCAACTTCCTGACCACTTCTGGGCTGACCAGAAGTTAAATCCTGTTGTTAAGGGCATTGTCCAAACACCGTGTAAACTCTGACAGGCTTGGGGCATTGGCCACCTCTCTAGGAAACCTGTTCCGCTGTTTGACCACTCTCTTGGTATAGAAATGCTCCCTAATGTCCAGTCTAAACCTCCCCTGGCACAGTTTTGAACCATTTCCACGTGTCCTATCACTGGATACCAGGGAGAAGAGCTTAGCATCTCCCCCTCCCTTTCACCTCCTCAGAAAGCTATAGAGAGCAATGAGGCGATCCCTCAGCCTCCTTTTCTCCAAATTAGTATGGTATGGTATGTCAGTAGGAAAACAATCTATTTCTTTCAAGAAAGGTTCTTAAATGAATAAACCATTATCTAGCTAGAATACAGCTACAGTTCTGTAAAAAAAAAAAAAAAAAAAAAGTCACACTGCATCTCACCTACCATGCTATTCCAGACAATGTAGATACATGAATTGCCATTACTGTTAACCATCTCAAATACCACTCTTCAGAAAACATAGTGACTAGGAACAAAGGCGATTCCAGCTGTTGAATATGTCTACAGGATAAAAAAACAGGGTCACAGGATTCCCTTATCAGCATCTGCTCTTCCCTACCTACTCCAGTACATACTGCAAGCCTGAAACAAAGGAGAGAAAGCAGAATTTCACTCAGCTGCCAAATCAGGTCACAGGGAAAACTTACTAAGGAGTGCAGAATCAAGCGCTTTTGAGCCTGCTGCACTTCACGCAGTGGACTGCAAGAAAAGAGGCACAGAAGGCAGCTTTAAAGAACTGCTTCCCGCCTTCCCCACACTATGCTGTACACAGTTCAGAAATAGCCAGGAGCTGGGCCAAAACGTTTGGTGTGGCTATATCATACTGCATCGGGCAGCTGCAATCATTTTATGTTGCTATTTGAATTTGAGACAGAAGTTGTGTTCTTTTCATATTTAATCTGTTAGCTAAAACCTAGCTTTCCCTTTTCCAAAAGCTCATTTAGAATGCAGTTTATTCCATGCTTCATTTTCCTTGTATTTCACCTCAGACTGAAAGTCTGCTTTGTTATACATCCTCTATACATTTATATCATTATTGCCAATTGATTTGGCCCTAAGTTTCTTAAAGACCATGTAAGAAGAGAGAATCTTCTTGGAATGCAAACGCTTGAATTTTAAACAAAGTGGAGCAAGAAGTTTTGTACTTGTTCTACATGAAAGCCTAGGAATTTTAGAAATGAAACCTCCTCCAGAATGGTTTCTAGCAGCAGCAAATCTTCAATTGCATTCTATGAATTTTATTTGTCGAACAAGAGAAATGCATGATAACATTTTTCAAGATGGTTAATAAAACAAATTAGATACCTTAAGGACAGCTTCCTGGAGGCCTATGTAAGATAATTAAATTCCAATTCCTACTTCTATATAAGAAGCATAGCTGAACAAACTCCTAATAATTAGCCCTTTAGTTCTTCCTGTTTGGCAAAGATTCCTCACCTCAGCGTCTCAGGACAGAGGAGAACACTGTATTCAAAGCATGAAGTATACGTCAATAAATATTTTTCTACATGCCCCTTCATGAAGCATGAAAAGTAGATGCTCACATGCTTATCTCTTTCAATATTGCATTATTTGCTCCTGGAAGACAGTTGTGTAGTGTGTGAATGGAGCAAGAGAGGTTTATTTTATCTCGCAGCTACTCTTCATGTTCTTTGAAAAGCAGTTTGTTCTGAGGCATTAATCACACTGAGTTTCAGAACGGTTAAATCAAATGCAACCTCTGGTTCTCAGCAACTCTAAAAACCAGGCCATTGGCATCTTACTCTTGCTATCTGTTTCAGAACAAAGGCTTAACTAAAAGTGCAGAATCTATAATTCTTTCAGCTCTCTTCCCTTACCTCTCTCTGCAGGGCTTTCATTCCCTCCCTCTAGGCACTCTCTTAATCTCTCCAATATCATCATGCTTCTTCACACACATGTTCTTTCCTTCCAGTTTTTGCAGTAGTCTCTACCATTCTCCCTTCACTCTCATTTTTTATCTGATGGTTTCCAAGAAGCTGTCTGTTCTCCAAGTTACCCCTATGACTATGGTTAGCGTCTCTTCTTCCTACTCCCAGCCAATCCTACCTCCTTTGATTCCACAAGGGACCCCCGCCCTCCCTATCTAGATAACTTGATAAACAAAATTCACAATGAACAGCCGAGTAAACAACTGTTTAGTACCACCCCTTTGAACCTAGAAGTGCCATTCAATAAAATATCTACACTTGTAACAAGTACAGTAAAGATTTTTATGACAAATGTGCTATGAATTTAGAAGCTTGCCACTGCAAGCATATTTATCTAAAATCATGTGGTGTACAGCTGTTGTTCGCTGGCAACACACTTAGAACGGCTGGAGTATCCCATGATTAAACTGAACTATATTGTCCTTTCTGGCTTACAGAAGGCTTTTTCTTTTTTTTTTTTTTATTTTTTAAATCTGCCATCCTTCTTCAGACTTACTGCATGTAGTTAAAAGAATTTCTCTGGTATAAACAATTTTTTCCACTAAACAACATCAACTCCTATATTAATTGGCACACGACATTGCTGGATTTTGTTAGAAAGCGCAAAAGAAATGGTCTTCCTGCTATAAGCAGAGATATATGTGCAATGAGCAATTGATTCGGAATTCTCAGAGAGTAGAATAAATTCAGTAGAGCTATCTGCTGTGTCACTCTAATAGGTACTCCACAGGTCCGACCACTCTTGTAGCAGGAGTGTGGTACAACTCAAAGCTCTACGTTCTCATCCATCAAAGCAGTTTTTAAAAATGCAAGGGCCAAGATTTGCAGATGTAACTGGTGACTTAAAGGCAGCATTCAAACTAGGCACTGTAAGAAACCAAATCTACGCTGAAAATCTCCCAAAGATGGGTAAAGTTGAAGCCTCTCTTTTTCCCAAAAACATTTAGACTAGGACTAAATTTAGCATAAAAGATAAGTTGTGTTTCTGTGCTTTGGCTGAATTTCTAAATCCATTTATCTGTTCAAAGTTGAATGGTTATGCTCTTCTCTAAATTTGAAGAGTATCTCATAGATTATTAACAAGTTATGGACTTGTAAACTACACACCTGCATGAGTCAAGGACTACTAGTAATATATTTTTTTAATTTTTTAATTCTTACATTAAAAAAAAACCCAAAGCTCTCACTCATTGTCACAATGATCTTCTCAACAGCACTCAGGGTGCTGTTATCTTTTGCAGAGAACTTTTTAGTCCACTGTTTGGCTCAGTGAATCCAATTTCTCCCTCTCAGAAGTCTTAGAGTCTTATAAGAATAAGAAAGGACACATGAAGCTGCCTTGGACTACTTTACACAAATGTCTTGGTATCATTTACAAACCAATCAAACTGGAAGAGCTTTTAGCCCATGAAAGTTAAGAAAAATTGTATTAACTGTCATCCCTAAATGCTAAAATCTGTTACTGTCTGAAAGACTCACAAGCAAACATCCTTACTGGGAACAATATATATGTTTCCCTTCAAGCAGGTGAACAGAAAATTAGTATGAAATTTTCTGTGGCTCCCATGCAAATCTAGCTGTGAAAGTTATTTCCAGATCTCTACTATTCATTTAACTTTCTCTAGCTGCCAAGTAATGCACTTACGGTCAATTATTATCTAACCTAAATGTACCTGAAACTAATGTTATTTGACATATAGCTGTAATTCTACACATAAAATCAGACCATTCAATTAATGCAAAAAAAATAGAAAAAAAGTATTCTATTGAATAACAATTTGAATTATTACCTTCCAAACATGTAAATTAGATATTTCACTGATAAACAGGCCAAAAGTTGAACTTATGTGGTAATTAAAACATTTTAATATTTTCTAGATGACAATTTCAAATTGCCATGCCTTCAGTGACAAGACATTTCTGGAGCGTGTGCACTATCACAAAATCAGAGAATATTTCAATTTACAGGGACTTCAGGAAGTCTTATGTCTAACCTACCCAAAGTACAGTCAACACTGAACCCAGATCACGTTGCAGAGGACATTTTCCATTATAGCCTAATTTTGGTGTGTGTTTTTTTTCTCTTGAAGTTGTGTCTCAGTGTATCAGTTGGGTGGTCACATCAGTCAGTCATGCATTTACTTCCTTTAGATCTATAGACAAAGCAAATGGAACAGATATTTCATCTAATGTAAATTATATTTTTGATTATTTTTCATCAAATGCCCTACATTGACTTATTAAGCACGTGTTTAAATATCTGTGTATTTCAGACAGGTAGGTTTCTGAGGGCTTAGGGAATTATCTCATCTAATCTTGTTGAAATAAGGTCAATGCCGAACTCAGATCAGATTGCTCAGGGTTTGCTCTATTAAGGTGCACTCTGGAGTGGTTTTTTTCCTCTCTCTCTCAAAGCTAAATCTCAGTGTATCAGTAGAGTGGTAACAATGCATACTGATTTCAAAGTCACGATTCTGTGATGAAAAAATAACTTCCAGCGCTGTTCATTGGCTCAGAATGTAGAGCTTTGTTTCTTCTTCTCTGTTGTTTTGAGGTTTTGGGGTTGGTTTGTTTTGGGTTTTTTTTTTGGGGGGGGTGTGGGTGTTGTGTTTTTTTTCTTTTATTTAAGTAACAAGGACAATAATATGAGGACAATGATATGCTAGAGTGTACCTGGATGGTTTTGCCACACAGTGCTCACCCAGCTTGTACAAAGATGACACTAACATTCAGCTACACAAAAGTCATCAAATACCATAAAATTGCAACAGTGCCCACATTTGCTTTTAACCAGCTTCAAAAACATTTCAGATAGACGAGTTATTGTTCCCAAATTTGGCAGATAAGACTTTTTAACTTAAATTGTCTCAAAAGTGCTATAGTTGGTAGTTATAGCTATTACAGTTAAAGAATATAATATCCCTTAGTGTATATTCCCTGAAATAGATCGAAATTCAATTAACATTTTTTCGTAAGATAAACACTTTTCCCTACAAAAGTTTTAAACAATGAGAGAAAACCAGGAAGTGACAACAAGAAGCTAAAACTGAGAAATCATCTTGAAAATAAATATAAGATAAATGTAAACCTTCTATCTCATTCCACTTCTCCACCTTTCACAGTAACCACTCTATAAATCATTCTAGTGAACCATAAGATGAAAGCAACAATGCTCCCATCAATAAAAAATAACTTTTTATACCCATCCAGGAGTTTTCCCTGTTTTCTGGAAGAACATTTATGCAACTGAGAGTTATAATAATGGTTGGAACAAACTACCTCATGGACAGGTGCTGGGCAAGCAAACAGTGAACTGGAGTGCTGCCAGTACACCTCACTCTTGGCTGATCTTTTCATGGCAGAAAACTCAGCCATAATGTTTGAATTTCACTCATCAGCCACTTCCCTTTTTTCACCCCTTACTTCTTTCCCTGCCAGTGTTTTCCTTTGCAATGGGGCTTTGTGCAGAGGTTATTCAGAACTCAATATAGTTCTTAACTGCATTCATTCAAGCTTTGGATGAAAAAAGAATAGTGTCAATTTTAAATCCCTAACCAGTAGTAGTGGTAGGTATAAAAATCTTCCAGTATTGGAATCTCTGGCTGCCTAATACAAAGCCTTTCTTTCAAGGCATGGATTATTCTTTTCTGATTAATTTGTGGTTGTCTTCTTTTCCACTCCACAAGTTTAGCACAGCATTTCTTAGCTTCTTCTCCTAGTGCTTTTAAAGCAACTTCATGCTAAATCCTATATTGGAAAGCCCAAGTGACTTTTTGAGAGAGTTCTGTGACTACCTGAAAAATAAGTATTTAGAAAGAATTTTGGAGTGATTATTATACAGAAAGACTTGGTTAACAGAATTTACATTTCAGCTGTAATCCTTCAAAGGAGCAGTTTCTGCACATTTCTTGCTTTTTAGTAAAGGGTTCCTGATAACATTAGCTTCAAAATCCTTCCCCAGACTCACATCTACAGGGAAATTTGTCAGCTTGTTCAAATCCACAGCTCTTGCTTCTCAGGAAAGAGCTCTTCAAGAAGAGGATTTCTGGTCCTTGAACTTCAGATCTGGCTCTTAACCATGATACTAAATTGACTGTGTGACATTTCATAAAGTTCAGCATTAAAGGCTTTGTGTCCCAAGGCACAAGTTTTGAGTTAGACTAGTCTGGCTTGCATACACCGCCAATGTTTATTTTACACCATTTATGGATTCTGCCTCCCTGATCAACAACTGTTTGCCTGAATATTGTTCCTTCAAAGTCTTAATTGATAGTATTACTACAACTGAGACTCTAGACTTTTAACAGTTAAACTCTAGTAAGACATTTTCCACCAAAATGCAATTCAACAGCTGGACTACAGATCAGAATACTGCAAGGCTACAGTCAGCTATATTCTTCAGTATATAACATCTTTTTTCGCAGAACTGTGTTCAGTGCTAAACCTGAAACTAATCTCAATCTGGGTGCACAATTTAATACGCTGTACCTTTTAGTTGAATATAGCATTGCTGAATCCATAGAGCAGGAATACACAGCATTCACAAGATAGCAATTAACAATTTCTCGGTTCAAACAACATATACACAACGAATAAAACTTTCAGAAATTCTAAAATCACAGAAATGCTAATATCTTTATTTACAAATGGAAGGAGATACTCAAATGTAACAATTCTCTCACAAGTAAAGAAGTTATACTTACTCCATAAATATTTTTTAATAGTAGCCAGTGTTGAGGAGGTTGTGAAGTAAAGAGGAGCTACTGTGTACTCTTATATATAGTGACCATTGTTGTCTCTTTAAAGTAAGGAGAAGTACAGAAAGTAGGAAACTTCAATGCAATGTCAATATATGAAAGGAAAGAAGGTAAGTCTACAGGATTCAAAACAGAATACAAAGAACTCGTGATAAACTAGGTGTAGAGAAGCTCTGGTTTCAAGATAAAACTCAGAAAACAGACAATGTATATATTGCTGCATTATAATTAGACTATTACATGGAAATATAATGCTGTTAACACAGCATAATATTAATGATCAGTAAAAAACCAGAAACTCTCATTGACTAATATCTAAATTCTTTGAACTATGTTTTACCTATAGATATATGAGGCTCAAAACAGAAAAGTAATATTTTTCAAAACATTATTATAAAGCTATTTCACTATTTATTCTGAGATAGCACACTTAAAGTAACTTTGCTTTTTAAATTTTTCAGGCCTTTGTGTAATCACAGCAGGCCTGAGCCCCTTGACATATCCCTGCTCCTACTTATTCCTCTCATAACTTCTTTGCATTAGTAGTTTACGCAGGTAATTTGCCAACATTCAACAAGAACAGGTTTGCAATAGTTCCCATACCAGAACTGTTTTTTGCAGACAGTTAGAGCATTTGTCTCTGTAGCATGTGGCACTTTGTGTGAGTTTATAATTGACACAATAACCACACTGTAGTTGGAAGTAGGATGATAGGCCTTACAGTTGAACAGGATATTGGCAGGTAAATAAAAGAGTAGCAAAAAGTAAGCTTATAGTGAAGATTTTATGTGTTTAAATTACAATGAGAGAAAAAACCAAATGATTTACCTGTGGAGAAGAGGGACTAAAAGTCACATTGATGACGGATTCTGTGTGTCTCCCTAGTTTATGCAGAAAAGTGCTTGAACGCATTTCATATATGTAAGCCTACAAAACAAGGAGATTATATTTCAATTTAAAGAAATATATCACACTCTAGAAGCACTAAAGTCATAGTATAGGATGACTAGATATTCAGATTACAGAGAATTTAGAAAATTTTCATAATAGCTAAACAGATATAAAAGTCATCAACATCTTAGAACTGATTTCTGCCATTCAAGATAATTTAACAAATGCTTAAGACAACTCAAATGAAAAAAACCAAAACCAACAAAACAATAACCTACACTACATGAAATAAAATTTGTCAGTTTCTACACAGCTCTTTCCAATTTTAATTAAATAGCATAGAATTCAATAACAAATCAATAATAAGTGATACAGGCATCATCAATTAAAAAAAAAGCACTCTGCCTGCCTTTGCTTCTCAAAGGAAAGAGAAAGGTGCTTTCCAAGGAGTAGATTAAATTCAGTAGCAAAAAAATGTATATTCTTAGCAGTACAGCCTCAAAGAATAAAAAAGTGCAGATGCAAAACTGCATTAAGAAACCAAGCCAAAATTCAGTGAAAGTCATAGACATGCTGATACTATGAAAATGCTTAGCTTGTGTTATTAAATTAGTATTGTCCTACAATAACAAAACAAAAAATTTTTTAAAATAAATCCTGTACAACAGGATTCTCCACATAAGAAACACTTGTGAAAGTCATGTCCAGACATATAGGACCATTTTACGTTCTGCCTTATCTAGTAAAAGTAACAATTATTTGCAGGATACAGTCAGCCAATATGCATACACAAGTCATATCAGAAAAGTCAGATAACATATGTAGAAAATATACAGACTTAACTTGGTACATGATAAAATGTATATCTCAAAGGAAAGAATAAATTCTAAAGCATGCAAAAAATAGTCAAAGATGATAATCCAAACTACAGCTTCAACAAAAAAAACCTACAATGTTCCATTGTCTTTACTAAATCTCTGCAGTTAAGACTATGAATATGGAATTCCGAGCAGAGGTTAACATAAACTAAACTGTACATAGACACTATTACAACAATGTATTTCCCTATGACTTAAGTTTTTTGTTGAAAGTACCCTAAAATGAGTTTAATCATTCTGACCCAAGGCAACTGAGCTTCCCATAGCAGACAGCAGACTTCTACAAGATCTATGTCCCAAAAACTTCTGGACTCAACTCTTCCCAGTTTATGAAGATATGCATGAACCAATGCAGGCCCTGAAAAACACTTAATGCCTCACTCAGAAAACAAATCTTATCAGCCAACACCAAAGATTGTCTAGTCCAAAACAGCACTGAAGAAACACTAGATAGTTCTCAGTATCAAATATTCCATTCATGGCCATATTCACTGAGAGGCAAACCAAGTGTCCAACTGTAAATCTACTTCATTACATCCAGTTTATATTTCTCATATATTCTGGATTCAGTTCAGGATATGGATTTAAAATCATCTACTGGCATAAATGAAGTACCTAAAACCAGACAGAACCTTAGGTATCCATTTTTAACTTCTGGATCTTGTGTAGCATTCCACACAGATATTGCCATACTAATTGAGAAAGTAGCAAAGTCCCCAGTAATGTGTTAAAATCATTGCATACTTCCTAAAAGGATACAACAAACCCTTGTTAATTGGAAATTCTGACTGAATAAGCAAGACCCTCCTCTCTAATTTTTAAATGTCTCAGGAAACTGGTCATAAATAATGAGTATTTGATTACTAGTGTTATAAAAGGAGCAATTTTTAAAAAAAAAATATACGACTATACCACAGCTACTGAGACTTATACCACTTGGGACATGATGAGTTCACAAGGGACCACATAGGTAAGGGGATCCAAAACAAATTTTTTAAAAGTGATACAAGGACACAAAGAAAAGCATTCTGATATATCTGTAGACATGGAATTATTTTCTCTCATGAAAAGTACAAGGTCATGTATTAGTAAATTCAGTCTGTACCCAGGGCTACTCAAGTTCTTGTTGTTTCCATACAGAAATGTCACAATTGCTGTTTGTAAATAGTTCCAGGTAGACATAAGATTCCTCTTTACCGACATAAAATTTTTAACAGGTAGTGTTGGTTATTTACTTCACAACCTAAACAGATTCCAATATTGCCAAGTAAATAGACTTAAACAGAGAAGCTTTCAAGGTTCTAACATAATTTCATAATTTCGGCTTCAAAATTTCCCTTGCCACATGCATCCATTCTCCTCCTTCCATTCTTCACTCTGATGATGATACACCATGACTCAACTGGTATCAAAATTATCAGATGCTGGCATCTATGTGTTATCTCAGTTCCTGTAACACTGTGCTCTCTTCTTTATGGGTAAGCTTTGTCAAACTGTATATCACCTGGTCCTGCTGTCCAAACTTCCCACAGGACCTCTATCCAAGAACTGAGTGCTAACAATGACTTTTTTACTCCAGCAAGGATGAAGGGTAGCAACTGTAGTCAAACTGTACTTCATCATCACCACCACCACAGTCCCAAGAGCAGACTACAGGGGTCATGCTAACATAATTAATGGGAATCTGCAAGTCTCAAGAAAATGAGAGATGAGATGCTGTAGAAGTCTATTATCCAGGGAGACTCCAGAAAGAAAAAGAATGAGTAAAGGTTGTGTGAGAAGAGAGCAAGAAGCAAAAAAGCTGCACTGCAGTCTCCAGCAAAATGCTTCCCCACATCTAACTAACCGAAGAAAGACAGTACTCATGAATACAGCGAGAAATCATTCTTACCAAATAGCCCTCTAAAATCCTATGGACCTCTTGTCAAAATGGTTCAACAGTATCACAACATTCAGTTATGCCACAACACTTCTTAGGTGTTTGTATCATGAAAGATTCAAATCCTGTTCCTCACAGCTATTGTACACATGTCCATCCACTTTGGAACAGTAAGAGTAATCAAAACAGGACAAATACATCACATTTCTTAATACACCACAGAACTTGGTTAGATGTAAGAACTTAAGCAGAACATAACTGAATGGGGAAAATACTGAAGAGAATAAAATCAACTCTAAAATTCAGGTGTTTGGTGTGTAGCATAAGCCCTTTGATCTCCATACACTGACAATCGGGGAGCTAGCAAAATAGATTTACGAAACTCCTATTGCAAGCAATTAGTTCCCTTCAAAAGCTAATTGTTCTGCAATTGCAAGTTTTTGGAATGCCTGCATCAGTTCTTCCGCGTATATGAAGACCAGTCTTTGGCAGAGAGGTATAGGTAGCAGACAGGACTAAGCTTTCTATCACTCACCATCTTTTCTCTGGCCCCAAATCGCCTTACTGTCACTTCTTCTTCACAGCTGCTGTCCTCCATCCCTCTCATGGAAGTACGCACAAAGAAGATGCAAAGTCAGGGACAACAAGAATCAAGAGCACAAAATGCTCTGAAAAAAAAGATCTACAAGGTCTTTCAACAATTTCAGAGCCAAGAAGAAACATGGCTCCATGTTTTAACCAAGAGAACATATCACAGAGAGACATGGTTAGCGAAGCTGAAAATTTTCCATCAAGATCCGGTGGCTTACAGAACTTTGCCAAAGTTATTCAACAAAAATTGACTTTCCATTCCAGTTTCTCAGCTTAATTTGGGGAGAAACACTCATTTTTGGCTTAATCTCTGTGTCCCCATTCCTCTCTGTAAAATAGATGTGATATTTCACAGCTCTTTTGAAGACAAATCCAATGTTTGTGAAATCCAGGTATTCTAGTAATTTATGCTCTTCCGCACAGTTCCTAAATCAACCATTTGGCTCATAGCTTTCTTTCAAAAAATGCTATGAATCAATTGTGCAGCCTCAGTAGAATCTAGCAAGGGCATATCTGATTGTCTAAAGGGATGTTAGCTAATCACAATTCTCAACCCACACAGCATTCAAACTCTTATCTCCCACCTTACAAGGAAAGTTCCTAAGCCCTGAGCTAGAGGTTAGGCTGGGATGCAGCGCTCTTCTGAATCGTCGTATTGTGTAACAAGATTCACTGGGTCAGAGAATAGTAACGACAAGCAAGCACAGACAAGAAGCTCGACCTGCAGCTAAGCACTGAAGCATTCATCAGCATTGGAAAGACCTCTACTCGGATCTTTACTACTGAGACTATTTTCCCGTTCAACAGCTGCTCCTCAAAACACACAGAACATGGCTGGGATCACAACTTTCCCACTGTACTTCATTCTATAATTCTATCCTAATGGAACTAGTATTAACCTTCTTCCTGATGCTGTATTTCTAGCCCTATAAATCTTAAATATTCAGGTATGGTGGTTCAACTTCAACAGAAGAAGTGGCAGAGTCCCTGACTACATCCCAGAATAGTTTATTATGTTGTGGCAGCTATCACCTTCTCTTCTGATAACTGTGTTTTTAAGGAAAGTAATTGCAAATATTTTAAATCAGACTAATTTTGACATATAGCATAATAAAATATGACTAAAGGAAAACATCCCCATAAAAAAGTGTATAAAAGCAGCTTATATTTTTAGTAGTCAGTGATAGTCTAAGTTCTGAGAACAAAAGTTAACTTGGTGTAAGGTTGAAAATAAACTTTTCAGTAAATTAATTTTTAACTTCAATAGTTAAAAAAACAAGGCAAAACACCCTCCCCCTACACACACTACAAACAAACAAACAAACGAGTCCATACAAACAAAGAAAAAATAAACAAACAAAAAAAAATAACAAAACCCAATCCAAAGGAAATTGTACTTTAACAGAAATTGCATTCAGGTATTGATATGAAGTGGAATAACTCCAGTATAAATATTCTCCTACTATAGTTTGCCATCATTCTAGTTTCACTACATTTCTGATGTTATTCAAATTGTTTTTCTAGTCTACACTTGCTAGATTAGAATTATAAATGATACCATAGCACTAGCCACAGAAGAAAAAAATAAAAGCTGAAAATATGAATTTGATGAAAGAGAATGAACAGATTTTCAGCATATGAAATGTAATAAAAAAGAAAGCAAAACAGCCTAGGAAGTACTCAGCAATATCCAAAATGCATGTGTGCATATAATATGTTACAGTCTTTAGCCAAAGTCAATCCCTTTTTCTTATATTAAGACCAATTTCTTGTAATAAAAATACTAATTCAGTAGATATTGGTGTTTTCTTTCCATTTCTGTCCAAGGGTCAGCCAAAAGTAAAATCATTTACCTGTAACAATAGCTAACAAACAAGTTTCCTGCACCCATAACCACATACTTACTTGTGTTTCCTTTCACATGAAGTTTGAAGAAAATTTGGAGTAGTCAGTTTTCATTAACTCACAATGTGAGAGTATATTTGACACCTTATATGTATATACAAGCTTGTACTTTTTTCTTTAAATTTGTAGCAAGAGACAGGGAAGAAAGGTGAAGGTCCTTCCTTGAGGGGAAGAATTTATATCCAAATGGAAAACTACTTAATCCTACTGCACTGGTAGAGAGAATGTGCTAAATAAATTTACGCTATCTGCACAGTTTCACTATAAATCCTTTCTTCTGTTTTCTTACGCTCTGTCTTCAAAGCAAACTTGTCCCCATCTATTCCCGCTGCACCCTAGTCCAATCCATGGCCATATGCATTTGAGTCAGACTACTTATACTCCTACTCCCTCCTGGGAAGAGAAAAAGGGTAAAGCAAATCAGAAAGAAAAACACTGAAAGAATAACAGAAAAATTCTCATTGTTATCAACTTTTGCACAGGGATCAGAAAAGCAACACCAATTACAAGAAAAAAATCCTTTGCCACTGCTGTGGCAGTTACACAGAACTTCTTCAGAAGTTTTGCTTAGATTGGCAAAAGTCATCCTTTTCCTATGACTATTTTTCCTAGTATTTCAAATGAGCTGCAGAAGATGGAAATGTTAAAGTCTCTTGATAGAAAAATAAATAAATAATCTTACTTACATTTCTATGAAAGACATCTGGATTTATTAATAAGGCATGTGTCTCCATTTGTCTCCATTAGTGCCTTCAAACCTGATACATACTCCCATACTAAAAGAAATAATTGTTTGGCTAGCACTCCACCACCCTCTGTCTACACTGGGACACACCTATCACTGAATCATAGATTCTTCCTCAATCTCAAGCTGAAAAAGCATCGGAACTACTTATACTGAAATGAAAAATAACGATTGGCATGAAGCAGATAGCCAACATAGATAGTTTCAGCCCAAAATTTTCTTAATTATAAGAAACAGAATTACACTGGAAAGTGTCAGACTGCCTTAACTATAGACATCAGTGTCAAATCCACACACAGGAAAACAGATTTCACAGGTATCCTATGCACTGATTAATGAGTTTCAGTCCCAAGCTGTCTTATACACTTGCCACATGGTAGCATGGCAAGTCTATTCCAGCCTGTCACCAAAATGTTGAGTACACCCTCTCACAGTCTCTTCCCTTCTAATGCCTCTTACAGAGGTCATCTTTCTGATGGTCACAAGAAATTTCCCAGTACAGTAAGATTCTCATTTCCATCCGAGTACTTTCAACGTAACTACAAAAGGAGTAATAGTGAAAATGAGTAATGCTCTTTATTATCAAACCAGTTGTTATGGTCAAGCTCAGGCACCTTTCAAGATGCAGGGGATGTTTTTTGAGTGTACCAGTATACTGACAATTACAGCTAAGAAAATTGTAATTTTCCTCATTAAGAAAGATATATAAACAGATCTAAACTATACCTCAAGTTTGCCTCTGTAAGTCACCTTTCTTAGCAGCTTTCAAATGATATTTTGCCTGAGTTTAGTTTCTATTTAATTAGCCAACTTCAAAGCCTCATGTATAGGATTGTTTGTCTGCCTGTGGAATTTAGGTAGCTCCAAACACTGCTGTATTTAGGTTGTTCTTACTTTTTATAAAATACTTTGGTTTGCAGAGTGCTGAATTATTATTTGAAGATTTTGTTATAATAAAATTTACCTCACCTCTCATTATGAATCAGCATTGGTTGGACCTCGCCCACTCTGGAAATGTCTCTTTTCCGACTGCTGCAAAGATTGTTTTCTATATCAACTGTACCCATAATTGCATTCCCTGTTTGTGTGCCAGTGTTGACTGTTTGACAGAAATACTGCAAAATTCAAATGATGCAGAGTATCTTCATCCAGATATTCAGGTATATCAGGGAATTTCATTAGCTTTATGAAGGATTTCCCCATCTTAGTAAATAGGCAAGCACAACACAATCAACTGTTAGCATTATAAGCATATGTAACAATGATACACAAAATTCAGCTGCTGTCAGAGTTGTAGAGTAAGAGCTATACATATAAAAAACAAGCCCTGTGAGTATAATCTATACATATCCACTTTTTAGCACCCCACTGCCTCATGCATTCCAAAATGAATCTTGGGTATTCATACCTACTTTGACTTCCTGCTTTGCCTACATTTGATTAGGGTGTACTTTCTATAAAATTATTTTTCTTTAGCAAGAAAGCTACTTACATATTTCATACTTCCACTCAGCTTTCAAAAGTATTACCAAATGCAGAGGTTAACACAGTAACACACTGTAGCCTCATAAAGTTCAGTTTGACAGGCCACTAGAAAAAAAGGTGTTCTGTAACAGCTAAATAGGAACATATTTATAGTCAGCAGAAAATTCTCCACTACTCTCAAATGACCGTATTAAGTAAGTCATGACCGTATTAATAACAAAGCAATAGTATCTCTTCTCTCCTAGGATTTTAGGCCTAAAAGGCAACCACATTACTAAAGAATCCAAGAAAATGAGGTTCAAGGGCAACACAAAGTTGTGTTCATCTTTGGAAAGGGCTAGGTTTTCTCCAGCAATAGCTGGCAGAGAAATAGTCACAATCTCTGTCATTCATTCTCTGCTGTGGAGTTCCTTCTGCCAAGCAATGTCAGTCCTATTTTTTTCTACAGTAAACATTATTAATGCTATTTTCTCTGTTCCAATTAGAGCCTATCTTACTTAAATATGGACATATAAAATAAAAATAGAGCAATATATAACTGGGATAACAATGATACTGAAAACCAAAATACTCCTAATAGTGCCTACTACTGCTATATATAGTACATTCTGTTCTGCAAGCCCTCTAGTACAAAGTGTAGACCAAGACAATAAATGCTAGAAAACATGACTATCAGACATTTATGAAAGTGATTTTCCAGTAAAGAAAATATCCAGTCTTCCCAAACCAAGTACTAAAGTCAACATTACATCGTACTCTATTGTACCAGAGATACCCAATTTAAACATCAGTGATACCTCCAAGAGACACTCCCAAGATAAAATGAACTGAATGTTCTGAACTTTTAGCAAGTCTATTTACATACATTCATACCAGAGTATCTTTCTCAATCCTTTGTCTCCTCCCACATCTGTAGCCTTATACTGTCTATTCATTAGTACCTAAGAAGTTCTGGTGAAATTGTGGTCTCAAAGGGAGAACTAACCAACCACATAATTTTATCATTCGCATTTTGGGGTTCTTGGATTGCTTTTCTTTTTGCTATCTTGATTAATTTATGCAATTATGGACCTAATCAGATGCAGGTTTTAAGCTTATCACACCACAGGCATACAAGGATGGAAGTATTTCATATAATAAGATCATAGTAACTGACCGCCATAGTAACAAATTGAGATCGGCCTCATCTAAACTCTTCTTTTAAAGAGAAAGGGATAGAAAGATACCACTGCTAATCTCCATTTTAGAAATCCAAAGTGAGGCACAGAAAGACTAATATGATTAATAACATAATAAATAGGTCACAAACTCCTAGGGCAATGATGACATTAGGAAGTAGCACAGCACAAGAAGAGGAGATGTGCAGAACAAAATAGTGCTGGAAACCCAACATACAAATGTATTTTCATGCCTTACTTTGGGCTATCTTATCTCTGATTCTGTGGACTGGACACTGTTAGGATACAGAGAGCATTTAGTTTGCTCAAGGAGTTGCTCTTCCACTTCAGCTTCACCTGAAAATAATTGATCTGTGTGATCAAAGGTAACTCTGTGATACAAATCAAAGGACAGTACATGTGGAGGACTGGGAGACATGCTTCAAGAAGGGGTGTGCACACTTCTTACACAAACTAAAAAGCAGACACTCACTCTGCACCAGTGCGGCGCAATTCATCACTAGAGAAAATAAGGGGAAAATCTTTTTAAAATTACAGTACTTAAAACTAACAATCTCCTTTCATTATGGATACTCAAAGCCAAAATATATATGGCCAAGTAAAGCAGGTGATGAGTTTAACAGATAGCAGCAATGCACTTTGAATGCATTCATAAGTGACAAAATAAGAAATAATATCTTTAAAGTTGTCCATTTTGATGTAAGAATTTATAAAAATAAAATCAAGAGTTGTTATATTATATTATATGTATTTTTCTTGCCTTTATCAAAGAAGTTACTAGCCTAATCCAGTAAGGAAAGTCATAAAGATATTATGTGATTTGAGACGGTGAATTTTACAACTAAATAAATATCTAGTTGCAAAACATTAAAGCATTTTGCTTAGTAGAACTGACATTCTGTTTGGAATATCAACCTCTGCAACTATTTAAAGCTAAGGTGTCAACTACACACAAATTCTATAGCTTGTGTTATGCCAAATGTAGAATCTCCTATGTGAATACAACTGAGTCTGCAAGCACTATCAAGTCCAGGTTTGCATTCAGCCACCACTCACAGATGTGCAGAATTCTTTGGATATGCCCCCTGACCAGTATGTTTCCAGCATCACTTGCATAATGGAAATTTACTCTAGAACCAATTTCACACAAATGTTAATGTTCAGGGATTAACAAGTGGTTAGTACACTGGTGTACTATAAACTGTTTGATGTATAAACATCAAATTGCCTTGTCTTGTCTCTTGTTACTCCTTTCAGTGTTGATGCCCTCTGGACAAGAAGAAACAGTCTCTACGCTCTCTCTTGCTCTGCTGCATTCGTGGTTGGAAGACATAAATTTAATCCTGGATTTAGAACGTGTTTGAAAGACAACATTGAAGGCAAAATCCTCGACTTTGATGAAAAGTGTAAAAAAATGGAAGACAACTTCATACATTTCCTATGTATTTTTGTTATTGATGCAGTAACCTGCTATCCTGAAAAACTTCTGAGCTTGTAGTATGGGTCAGACAGATGAGACAGAACGATGAGCCCTGGCTTTGAGAACTGACATGGACACAGAGTTTTATGTTAGTAAATTCCATTTCAGCACTGGAGTCAAAACGTGCCCCTTAAAGTCTACAGTTCAAAGAGAGCTAGCAAGAATTAATCTGAAAACAATTAGAGGGCCAAATCTTCACTTCTGCATTCCCTACTTCATTTCTGGAAACTTGGAATTTATTCAGAGAGCCCTAAGGTCTTCAAAGATAAAAATGAATAATCTTATTAGACATGAAGTAAAACAGCTAACTAGAACTACATGGAGCACAGGAAAGGATTAACTATTTTTAAAAGTAGCATTTCACACTTGCCAGATATTTTTGTCGTTTCAGACAAAGATTTCTTTGGTCAACCAATGTTTAGGTAAACATTTTTGTACAGAACCCAGGAAAATGAAAATCTAAACCAAATTATTTGCCCAACATTATTAATACTATTGTCTTATAGTCAGAAATCTCAAACTGTCAACTCATAAAATGGTTAGGAATTAAAATAGTTTTTTTTTTTTGCTTAAGAGAAAGTCAACCCATGTCACTTGTAACCTTAGGCTATTTAAAATGAAGAGAATATCTGCTATTAGAAATGTTAATTTTTTACATTTTTTAATCACAATAAATTAGGGAAAAGATAATCACAGTTCGAAATCAAGATACTGTGGATACCTGCTCTGATCAGACTGTCAGGTCCTACACAGGCCTTGACAAAGATTCTCTCAGAGAAGCTGAAGTAATTATTTAGGGCAACCCTTTCAACTCATGATTTACAGTATACATAAATATCATACTAATACACACAGAAGCAGTTCAGATAAAAACAAGTGGAATATGGTTTTGACTTTGCTATTAATCAGTGCAGCCAACATATTCCTCTCTGTAAAGCACTTCAGATACTGTGAAATATAAAAGGCAGTATAAGATTAATGTCCTCAATTATATTCCAATTCTGCCTCTTTCGGCTTTAAAATCAATCGTATTTGTTAACCACAGGGTGCAAGCATTGCACTTGATAAATTAAATTCCAAGATGACTGAAGATGCAGTTGATGGTCAGTAGAAAGTTACATAACTTATTTCCAGAATGTGTTATTTAAAGATAACACTTTGTATCCACATTGCTGCATTTTTATGCGTCTCTTTGAATTCCAATGGGCATTCTCTTAGAGAATACAATCTGAAAAAATATGTGGCTTCTTAATACTCTTAAAACTGTTCCAGTTGCACATCAGTCCATCTGTCAGGATGTTATTAGTTTAACAGTATGAATGGAATATTCAGTGCCATGTTCAATTTTCTTTTTCAAAAGGAAACACAAAAGTATATCCAGTCTCAACAATTCCAAGAGAAGCCCCCAAACTGTATTTTGTCCTAACAGCACAGTAATAGCAAGAGTCCAAAACTTGTCTCAGTTTCCCTGAGGGGACAACAACAAGAACAATGAAAGTTTTCTACAGACATATGATGCAAATTACGCAAAATTCCAACCCAGGAGCCACACTAAAAAGTATTGACTGGCACTGTGTCCACGAGGGACCACATGCCAACTGGAGTAGGATGCAGTCCAAATATTCAGTTTCCTATGATGAGCAACTGTGTGCTAAGAATTTGGAGTTAGGGAAAAATCCTGCTCTACACCTTTCTTTTCGTGCATTAGCAGTAATTCCAAACAACAGCCTTAATGCAAAAAAAGACATAAGGTCATGTAACTGCACCTCTTTTATACCATTCAAAATCAACCTTAATTAGTAATCTCAATTAAATATATTTATATCATATATGTCATGAACTGAGATCAATATTAGATGCATTTTGTTTCACAGACAAAGCAAAAAGCCTTTCTTTTGTATTGCAAGCTACATTTTGAAATGAAAATTACCAGAAACTTGAAAAATATGTTTTATCATGGAAATATCAAGAACACATTAGCTGTTGCCAAACATCCAGCCAATCTGCAAATAAAATCTCTAACCTTCACACATGATTGGAGCCAGTGTTTCAAAACTAACCACAACAGTAAATTCCTCCCATTCTGAGTCTGAAGTTGACCAGAAGCCCTGTATCATAGTCCTGCTGAGTCACCTAGAAAGACCTAGAAGAAAGTTAAACAGCTTTCGACCCAGCTGTTTTGAAAGGATGTGTTTACAATGAACCCAAAACCAGCCCCATTTCAAAGGCCTATACTACAAGCTAGAGATCATCTATCTCTTGGCAAACGCCAAAAAAAGCATTGTGCCAACAATGTAGGACTTACTGAATTAAAATTAGGTGCATACTCAAAAAGTTAGCAATACACTTTTACTCTTTGCTAAGGGTAACAATTTAAATACAGTTGACACTGAATGAGAAGATAATCTGTCTGGGGAGGAAACACCCACAGTCAAAGTTAAACCACGAATTATGAAAAGTTCCAATTACGGTTCAATGACTTTTCATTTTGTATTCAGCTGACTGGTTCATAAGAAACCCGCAATAAAAGATGCATCACCTTATATTTGGGAGCTTAAGTAAACTCATGTGTAGTTGCTACATAGTTCCTAGTGGTCAGATATATACATACTACATAAAGCTGTGCTATAGGACATACCATGCTTCTCGTCTTTCATGGTACATGACCATTCAGAGTCAAGGACTTTCAGAAACAAGCTTTTTACAATTACTTTGAGCACTGAGATTTGGTTGTTCAGGGATTTTTCAGGAAAAATAAAGGACATACAGATTAGGAATCATATGTAATTGCTACATATAAATGAAGTATATGAAAGTATAATAGACCTCAGTTTTGTACATTAAGCTGAATCCTAGAAACATGCATAAAAAAAACCTTCTTTGTATACAATGCATAAAAAAACTTCTTTGTATACAATATGAGTAGCTCCTAGCATTTAGAAGGAAAATAAGCAAAACCATTACTTACATGTTTGTCATCTGATCCACTGGTTATAAACCGTCCACAAGGAGATACTGCAATTCCACATGGATAGCAGCGGCTACTGTGCCCTTCAAAACGACGTTCACACCTGCAGAGAAATTTCAGTCTTATTAACACCAATTACTGTCTTTTCCATTAAATCCTTGTTGTGGTTTAAGAGTTAACAAATTGGAACGGGAGGGGGGCACACGAACACCTGGTATTCCCTCCCCTTCCCTTCCACACTCTATAAAAGGACAGGAAGTTTAGGTTTCACCCCTTCCTTTCTCTCTCCTTTGGGTTGTGGTGCTGTGGGACCGCAATCTAGCTCGGCTAGGCCTGGCTCCATGTGCTCTGCACAATCCATCGGCATCCCAGGACTGGTTTTGTATATTTTTGTGTATCCCTCTTCCCTTAATATTTCCTTCTCCCCGTTTATCTGTTACCTATTAAATTTTGTTCATAGTCTTAACTTCCAATTTGGTGTGAGGCGCTTCCTTCTTCTTTTCCCTTTGTATTCTCCCTTGGGAGGGAAGGGGGAGGGAGAGAGGGGGCGCACAGCAATTCTGGTCTGTGGAGTTTACCCTGAACCCTAAACGGGAGACAATCCTGCTGAAGCCTCATCTGCTTTTCTTAGTCTACAAGTTTACTAAGGCAAATCCACAAGTTATGTTTTAAAGATCTCTGCAGTAGGATTTTGACAAAACTGAAAGACCTTAAAGAATATTAATGGCTAAAACCAATATGAGCACACAAAACTACGGGAGGACAATGCCCCAAATCATGTTTTGGCCTTGTTTAATTTACAAAGATAGAAGCATCATTAGTTTCTAGAAATCAGGAGCTGCGATGTCTACCTAGTTAGCCAGCTCAGTAGGGAAAGGCAAAATCCCCTGCATTAAGAAGGGAAGGATGTTGTGAAGCCAGTCTGCTTTGTGAAGCTTTAAAAGTCTCCCTCAAGTAATTTATAACAAATAAAGATACAGTATGGGGAAACATAAATTATTGCTTGATTTTCTTATACTCAGATCCTGATATTTAATCTGAATTGCTCTGTTTACATTTTTGTTCCATGCACTACTTTATTGTATCTTGTCAATTAAAGAAAGGCAACATCCAAGTGACATTCCAAACTGATAAATCCAGTTCTCTATCCTACAGCTGTAGACAACTTCTTACCTATCTGTGTTAATACAGTCTAAAGGAAGAAATGTATTTAAATTTAATGCAAAGAATTAATTTCCTACTTTTCATGTTAATATTGCAAGGTAGAATTGTGGAGTAAGTTTTTGATAGCTGAGGACATCTGGCTTATTTTAAAGTAATAATATTTTTAACAAAGATGAAGATTAATCCATCAAAAAAAAAATCCATGGTTATAAAGAACTGTGATAGCTTTGTAGTCACTGCAAAACTAAGGAACAGGGTAGCATTTAGAGTTGGTTCAATGTTAAAAGACATTTTAATACAAGTTTCAACCCCATTCAGAATTATCATTTACATATATATACCTCATTCTGAGCTTTCTTTTTATACTCATGAGGTATCAATTCAAAACAGATTTACAATAATCTGTATTCTTCTTTTGCCTTTATTATGAATGCTATCAACCTGTTCTTCTCCTTACAAAAAAAAACCCAAAACATATACTTCACCATACCACAGCTGTCACACATTCTTTTTAATACATATGCTAGGTCCAGTAAGAGTAACATCTCCTGCCAACACCTGTGATATACACTTTTTCCTGGCCAGTGAAATCAGACGCTGTGTAAATTGAATTGACTAAACCCATGTGCAGAAGTCTCTAAATTTTTATACCACGTTATTCTGTTTTAGACACGCGTGTATGTGTAAAAACGCACTGAATGCCAAATTGATTTCATTCAACCCAGATGAAACAGGCATACTTAAAGCCATTACTTTGTGACTGATTTAATAGCTATCATTTAGTAAAGCATAAAAAGATACTTGCAAATGCATGAAAATGCATCATTTTACAGACCCTAACTCTGAGCTTTCACAGATAGTATAGATTTGGCTGAATTTCTGTATAACAAAACTACTGATACAGTAACCAGACCTTTCACCTCAGGCTAGTTCTACCCTAAAACTGTTGTAAAAAAAAACAATCTAAGAGAACACTACAGTTCGAGGAGAAGTAACATAATCAATTTCTGTGACTAAGATTAAAAACATTCTTCAACTTCATTTTGCATATAGCTCTTCCAGGAATATTCTGAGACTTTCAATAGTCAATGGCTACATTTGGGCCATTTAATAATCTGCCTCTATTCAAGCTTCCTACTGACAGTAGAGGAGAATACTAGTTACCTCAGTCTCCTCTCAAATGTAGCATTCTAATACATATGACTCCAAAAGTTAGGCAATGGAAGACAAGTCGTAGAATATACATTTGATTTATACTTTCAAAGAATTTGACTTTTTGGAAGGTAATTTAAAAGAAAACATAAAAGGTAGTGCAAAGGTAGTGCATCCTTCCAATACTACAGCTTTCACAGAATCATAGCCAGGAGACCTGCTTGGTTAAACAGG
>VWZK01017984.1:0-23505 GCA_013396935.1 Baryphthengus martii
AAAAAAAAAAAAAAGAAACATTTTTAAAGCCAGAAAAGGCAAACTTCTTGCAGACCCCTTTCCCCATTTCCACGTTTTTATTTGCTTTTCTTGGGAAGAAATATAGGCGAGTGCAAATGGAGAAGCTTATGTTTTTAAGTATCTGAGTCAAATTTTCTTATGCGTACGTGAAATTTTTTTGTATAGCTTGTTTTTTGAAGAGAAGGGACATCATTTCTACCAGTTATTCAAAACATACCATGCACTGGTCTTCAGCCTCTCTGGTATTTTGGATAGCTGAAGTACAAAGGTGGCATGTTGATCAGAGTGACTTTGAAATGAGTCCATGAAACATAATACTGTTTTGCTTTAAATAAGCAGCTTGATATACATCTTTCAAGTAGTTCTGTTCCCTTCGCAGTAATCCCATGAAGTGCTGGGGTCTGAGCCCTGAAGTGAACTTGAATTTCACAACCAGGTCCAAGGGGCTAAGGCTGCCCAGGTGCCTCCTGTTGTCATCAAGGGCAAGACTGGCCTGGCCTCTGTGTTTGCCACCAAGAAGATCTTTTAGCTCTGCTGCTGGCTGTGACCCAGTAGTGTGTTGAGTGGTAGGGGACACGTGTCATAGCAGACCTTGGTATGAGGGATGGGCCCCTCTGTTGTAAGAGGGCCAGCCAGGAGAGGAGGCCACGCCGAGCACACCCTGAAAGGCTGAGAATTAAAGTAGAAATGGGAAACAGCTGCCAGTTAGGTGGTGGTTAGAGGGTGGAGATAAAAGGCCAGGACAGCCCCTCCTTGAGCTGCTGCTGGTGCTGGAGGGGTTTGTGAGAAGTTTTGTGGAGTCAATGAAAGAGCCAAGGATAATGAGGTAACAGATTGGGTGATTTATCTTTCTGGTATTTATCTGGTTGGTTTGTGCCTGGCTATGCTGGGATATGGGGCATGGTTGATGTCTTTTATGTTGTCATATTTTTGGCTCAGTTTGCCTTTACTTCTGTTGTGTCACCTGCAGTGAGAGGGTTTATTGCTTCATTGGTTCCCCTGGTTGTTGGCCAGACTACAGCATTTTTGGGGTCCATAGAAATAGATAATAAAACCTGTGTGAGTTTCTGTGTATGTTTTCTGCTGATGGCTGTGGCCTTTTTGTTGTAATTGGCAAAACATCCCGTGGTTGGATTTGACCCATGTTTCAGTTTTAAGAAAAATGTTCTTTTGACTCAATCACGAACTGTTAATTGCTAGACAATGAATGAGCCTTTCAATTCTTTATTAATAACTTAAGCTCTGATCATTCTTATATTCATTTATTTTTCTTTTCTTCTTTTAGGCATATTTGTAAGAAATTTCTCCATGTATTAGTATCAACACTTGACAAACAGAAGATTTGTCAGAGCTGTTTTTCAGAAGAGATCTAGGAACACTTAAATCTGTTTGATAGATATTAAAATATACCTGTTCACACCAGAGTATCATTGATTAAGAATTAAGGATTGTATTATTCTTCATTATTCAGAATTACGTGTGCATTTTACGAACAAGATTCAATACATTGGGATGTAGGAATGGCTTAGAATTTGAACAGAATCCTGAAAAATGTGCTCAGAACACGTGTCCTTTCCCTGAATGCCAATCTTAACTGTAGAGAGAAGAGAATCTTTTAACAATATTTTATTTCTCAGACTATGAAGAGTCTTCTGAATATAATAAAAACCTTCGTTAAGAGCTGAACTGAACTGATTCTGTCTCTGCTGACCAGATTAGAGTGTTTTTAATACTCACTGTATGGGATTTTTTTTTAATACTCATTGTCTAAAGTAGTAATTTCTCTTTGTATCCTTTTCAGTGAGGCATTTGATATCATTCCAGGAGGCTAGAAGAAAAACCATACCAAGTGGTGGAGGTAAGTAGTCTTTTTTTCCTGCGTCTCCACAGTGTCGATACTCTTCTTTTATGCTGGGAACAGCCAAACAGTTCCTCTGAACTTTCACTCTTGGTCATTCATATTTAGGCTTCAATTTCTACAACTAGAGAAATTCTGGTTTTATCCCTCTAAGGTTGTGCTGTATGCACACAGAAAATGCGTTTAAGCAGACGTGATTTCGCTGTTGATTGTGCGGTCTTGGAGATCAGCCTCAGTGTGCCTAATTTGCTTGAATCAAAGTTTAACATAAATTGCTCCTCTGCTTGTCAACTCCAAGGTAATTCCAATGCTCTGGCCAGTAAAACCCCCTCTTTAAACGCAGCTGGGTGTTTGTCTTGTTTTTGAACACCAGCCTCTGCTTTCCCCCGACCTGCTTAATTTCTAAAGATGAGATCCTCCAGAATTTCTACTCCCTTTCATAAGAAGGAAAGGAGAGATGACAGTAGGGAATGAGATTTTATAAAACTCCTACGGTATTGTCTACAGCTCTATCAACTAAAATTCATAATGTACAAACCACACAATCCTCAGTAGAATACATTTGTCACCGTTGGCAGTTCTGCATCCCCTCAGCTAGCGGACTTCATAATGCGCTGCCTGGATTTCCATGGTGATTTGCATTCTGACTACCTATAAGCAGTTGAGGTCATATCTTTTTCTTAGCTTTATCTGTTAAGTGGATGTTGCCTGGCTGGTAGACACAAAAACACACAGAGGCATCTCTGGAGGGCCAGTCCAGAACTGAAGGACAGCTGTATGACAATGTACATCTTCCGTTGTAATCGCTGTTGGACGTGGAAGGTTTTAAAATACGTTCTTGTTAATGCAATTCAGAAATCAATAAAATGAAATGGAAAAGCTCATTTCTTAGCTAAGGTCTGAAGAAGTAAGAATTTGGAGACAATGTGATATAAGGCACTGAGAGGCAGAGATAGAAACTTATACTGCATCTGTCTGGTGGGTTCCCCCTGGCTGCGTGCCAGGAGCTCACCAGAGCCGCTCTTATCACTCCTCTCCTCGGCTGGACAGGGGAGAGAAGATGTAATTAAAGGCTTGGAGGTTGAGATAAGGGCAGGGAAAAATCGTTTACCAGTTGCCATCACATGCAGACCAGACTCAACTGATCTGAAGAGAGCAGTTTGTCCTTCTTACATGTTATCCCAGGGTTGCTGCTGGACTCAGCCTTGGCCATTGGTGGGTCTGTCTTGGAGTGGTCTGGCACTGGCTTTATCAGACACAGGGGAAGCTTCTAGCAGCTTCTCATAGAAGCCACCCCTGCAGCCTCCCTGCTACCAAAACCTTGCCATGCAAACTTGATAGAATTCACCTCATGGTTCAACTTCAAAGGTGGAGAATTAACTCATTGTGTGTCCACTTTGGGCAGTGCACGGGAAGCCACTTCGGGTGTCTGCGCTGGACTGATTGGCAGGACTTGGGGAAAGGGCAGAAAGCTGACCCAGGGGAGGTTTAGGTTGGATATCAGGAAAAAGCTCTTCACCCAGAGAGTGGTTGAGAAATGGAACGAGCTCCTCCAGGAAGTGGTCCCAGCACTGCCTGAGTTCCAAGAGGCGTTTGGATGATGCTCTCAGACACATGGTGTGGTTCTTGGGGTGCCCTACACAGGGACACGAGTTGGCCTTGATGATCCTGATGGGTCCCTTCCAACTCGGCATATTCTCTGATTGTTCTATGAGAAACTCTTAATGCTGCCGAGGGAATACAGTACATGCAGAGCATTGCCTTTGGGCTAAGCTCGGCTATTTCTTTGTGCAAGTCTGATTTTGGAAGGTCTTAAGAAGTATCACTGTGTTTAAAGTAGGAAATATGTCTCGTGACTTCTCTTATTGCCAATAAATGCTGATGAAATGTTATTGATAGTTACTGAATTGATTGCAGGCAAATGTAGAAGGAGTCTGTACAGTAACTGCTTGGTGTGTCGATCTGCTCCAGAGAGAGCTGGTGAGTCTCTCACCTGCTGAGCTCAAACTTAGTAAGTGGATCCACACCTGAATGGGGGGATGCTCACTTGTGTGGAGGCAAAACTTCCGAAATTGGAACTGCAGAAGGCTTGCCTGGAGTTAGTTTCAAGCTGATGCTCACAGGGAGGGCTGAAAATGTGACATGACTTACTGTGTGTGGTAAAACAGCATTACTTCTTAGAAAGGGCTGTGCTGCCCCTTTGTAGGGGTAATGATGCCATTAAGACAGGGACAAGTGTATTCTGACAAAGCACTGCTCTTTTTTTCCAGACAAACTTATTTAGGAGAAATGTATCTCAGAACCAGTAAGTAGTCCATGGGTATATTTAGATGCCAGACTACCGTGTTTGGCTACAGTGAGAAAGGACACATTTCATGTCTTTCTTGGGGACCTGCTTTGGATTTCTCTTCCTCATTTCTCGATTCAGACATTAGAGAATCACCTTCCTAAGTCTTGGTATTATTTCAGCTCCCTCGAATCAATGCAAACTCGAAACTTCCCCTTGCTAAAGGGGGAAGGGCATAAATTCCAGGAGACTTGCTCCCTGCTTTCTGACAGTATGTGGGATTAATGTTACTGCTTGGTGACATTAATTACCAGTGAGTTAGGGACACAGACTGCTGTGCACTGACCATGATAGATAGTGTATTTCAAAAGTGAATACAGTAATTCTTGACTTTTCCATAACAGAGAACTTTCCATTTTCATCCAGCAGGTATATCACTGAATGACAGGAATAAGTGTACTTATTGAAAATCCAGCTCTTTTTTTTCTGCAAAGTCTAATTGCTACGGCATCACAAATATGCTTGTGTCAGAGCCCCGTTTAACACAGATTTGTTTTTTCTAGGTTGCTGTGTCCTACAATTGTAAGGAGTGCTATATACACTGCCCTCCTTGCAGGACTTGTATGCCTGGATCCTCTGCCAAAGAAAAGTACCTCAGCAACCTCTCTTGGCAGTTGCAGGTCTTTATTCGCTCCATCACTCCTCACAAAGGCAAAGTCAGGACTTATCCCCTTGGCAATAAAGGGACTTAAGTAATGAGATGGTAGAAAGCATGGCAAGGACTTCACTCTGGAGATGTGTCTAAGCCAAGAGGGTCAGTTGTGACTGCTAGTGCTTCAGAGCAGATGCACAGAAAACGCTTGCTAAGCAATTTTAAAGTATGTATAGAAACTTTTGTTGGCAAAATATTTTTCTAAAACTTACGGTAGCTCTAGTTGAAGATGGCCCAGGTGTTCAGGGTAGGGCTCCTGTCACACTCAGTCCTGGCAGGTGTCCTGGATTCCACTTGCTGTTTGAAAAGGCTGCAAATCTAGAAGTCCTGTTTCCTGCAAGCCCCGTGCAGATGTCTTGAATACCATAGGAGCTCTCGACCAGCACTGGACATGTGTTAACGCTTCAATTTTGCCTACAGTTTGATCCAAACATGTGGGAAGTGTGGCTGGAGCTCATGGACTTTCTGCTTTAGCTCTGGAAGTGGAAAGCTGTTAGTGGCAGTTTATCTGGTTATTAAAATTATCACTTGCTGAAAGGACTTAGAATTGTAGAATCATTGAATTGTCAGGGTTGGAAGGGACCTTGAAAATCATTGAGTTCCAACCCCCTGCCGTGGGCAGGGACACCTCCCACTAGAGCAGGTTGCCCAGAGCCCCATCCAACCTGGCCTTNTCCTTCTCTTCAGGGCTCATCTCAAGCCAGTCCCTGCCCAGCCTCTGTCGGTGCTTGGCATTGCCCTGACCCGGATGCAGGACCTTGCACTTGGTCTTGTTGAAGTCCATGAGGTTGGCCTGGTATCTTGTATTTTGCAAGCTCTGCGCACTCTTGTCCCTTCTTTGATTTCCTGAAAGCCTTGAAGTAGAGGGACTGGGGATGTTGCTTAATGATCTTTGACTATGCCTTTCTTCTGGGAAGGAAATCCTGTGCTGCAGAGGGCTCTGGCAGATGCCTTGCCACTGACACCAGGTGGATCTCCAGCACTTGCTGTGGTCTGCATCCTCACCAGTCCTGGTTACTGTTTCTCTCTGCAGGGGCCTAAAGCTGTGTTCAGCACCAAAACCCTTAGTGACAGGAGGGTGTAGAGGTGGGCATGCCATGTGCTGTAAATGTGTGGCTGACCTAGTGTAGATTCTCGGGCTTTGATGAAATTTTTTGTCCTGAGTCACACTGGTCAGTTCTGCGTTGGGAGCTTTGCACTGAATGCAACCTGGATCAAGGCAGAGGTGGAGTTTCCCAGCAAAACTGGGGTCCTCCCATACCACCTGGGCTAGGAGGCAAAGCTCTTTAAATATCACTTTCAATTTTGCTTCCCTGAAAAAGCAGGGATTACTGTGAATCTGCCAGCCACGTTGCATGACTGAGCCCATCTCCAGCATTACCAGAGATAGGATTTTATCCTCAGATTCATACAGAAAATGTTGATGAAAGCCATCAATTTTTAGAGAAGCTGGACAAGAACCTGCCTTAGAACAGTAACTCAAAGTGCCAGGTGCCAAACTCTTCTGAGTAAGTGTTTGTGTCTTGGAACAGAATAAGTAGCCCTTAAGCAGGAATGATTTTCCAACATTAGCAGGGCAGAGCTAGCGCTTTCCTTCCCAAGAATCTTGCAGACCAGGCTGCAAGGGAAGCAGGATCAGGAAGCCATCAGTGCCACCTGCCCGGCAGCAAGTGGGCAGCCCTGACCACCACCTCCAGACAAATTTACCTGACATTCTATTCCTGGTGTCTTCTCAGGATTAAAAACTTTAGGCAGATCAGTGTTGAGGATAACACACATTCCTCTGCAAAGGCCAAGTATTAATGTGAATCACAATTATGACTAAATCTGGGCACTGCCTCCCATGTAAATAAGCCAAAGCCCTGTTATAACTGAAGGGGAAAAAAGAAAGTGAGCTGGTTAGCTTGGTCATTAGGCTTTGTCAGGTCATTTTCAGTAGTGAAGTTGAGGAAGATCTCTAGAAAGTTTTAAAAGGACAATTTCAAATTTTAGTAACTATCTAGAAAGTGGGGTGAGCGGGGTTGTTATTTGAACTGTATTTTCAGTTACTGTATTTGTGATAAGGGAAAATTGTCAGTCTTCTACAACTGCCTGTAACCCTCTTTAATAACAGTGACAACCTATTTAGTAACGGTGACGACAATTTTCAAGCTGAAATATTCTTGAAATTCATACATATCAGAAAGCTTAGGTTTTAATTCTGACTGCTCCCTGACATCATTCTTTCTCAGTTAAAAGTTAATTTTCTCTGAATCAAATGCTGCTTCTCTTGCAGCCTGCGAGTGTGAAGCGTTGTCAAATTGGATGTCCAGAGATTCTGTGCTGCACTAATAATGTTCCTGTGCAAAATCCTCACAGAACTTATTTCTGATTAGGAAAGTTACCTATTCTTATTATCTAGTCCTTCAAACTAAACAGCTTCAGCTAAATCCTGTTCTGTAATACCAGGAAACAGGATGGTCTGAGCATAAATGAAATTAGAAAGTCACCTACTGCGTCAGTGTAAATTCACCTACTCTGCATCATGGATCAAGTGCTCTGAAATGTCACCCCGGAGAATGAATGAGCTGAAGTCACTGTGCCAAATTCATTCTGGGTACAGTGTCACGTTAGGTTACTCTCATTCATAATGGAGCAGGGAATTTGGCCCAAACAGAAATCCCACTAAATCAGAAGGAACAGAAAGGACAGGTGCTGTATCTTGAAAGATGTACTCCTCTGGAAACCATAGCTCTCTCCCTTGCCCTTTAATCCCAAGGAAGCAGATGGTTTCTCACTCACCCAGCTATGGTGAAAGAGCAACAGATGAAAATAAAAGCAGGGGGCTGGATTTTTTCCTTCATTAATCTGTATGTGGTCCCACAAGCCCTGGTGGGAATACAGAGATTGGAAAAGAGGGTGAAGCACAAGCCAGAGACCTACAGGAAAATTTGTCTACCCTTTACTCTTCTAAGAGTAAGGAAATACTCGTGTGCTCAGAAAGAAGCAGACGCACCCCACGCTTGCCATCGCCTCACCTCTCTGGCACGCTGCTGCCTATGAGGAGCAATCCTCAGGAAGCTGTGATTCTCTAAGTGCTATTCTTTCTCCCGGCCACCTGCTAGCTCAGGTTGTAATTAACAAGAGATTTAATTGACTTTTTTGGCTCTTTGATTTGATGCCTAGATTCCAGTATCTCGGTATCTGTGGGCATCCAGTTTGTTGAACAACAAGGAGGGGGGGAAGTCTGTTTAGTCAAAGATCAAGCCAGCAAAGAAGATCCTTTCTTCTTCATGTCCTCCATTCCAAGATAAATAGTCTTTCAAAAGAAATATGAAAAGCGTCTGTTAGTAACTGGTGACTGATAGTTCATTGCCAACCAAGGCTGGTGACCCATTTAATTTTTGGATTTGGAAAAAAAAAATGATCTGTGGAAGGTTTCCTAAGTGCTTTTTGTGAGGAAATAAATTTCTTTTCAACTTTGAAGAGGAACAAAAAAAAAAAAGTCAATGGGAGGGGAAGTAAACTTTTAAATACTGCTACTACCACCAGTAATAACAATAGTAATGAATATAGCAATGATTCAAGTAAACTGCTCAACACATTTTGCTTTCCTGTTCTTCCCCAAAGCTAATCTGATGAATTTGTTCACATCAAAGCGTGGTACATTATTCCTGTCATCCTGTGTCACATCATGTGTAATAGGATGTGACAACTTAAGATAGCACATCAATTAGGACAAGGCAGTAGCAGGGATTTGTTGATGAAAAAGGGAATATACATCCAGCTTTGGGCATGGCTGTTTGGTATTTGGGGGTGACAAGAAGGCTATTTTAAAACTTCAGAGCGGAATTTGGAGCCTGTGTGCTGTAATTTAGGTTGTCTTTCAGCCCTTCTGTTTGTAAGTATACTAATTGACGTACCCTAATACTCATCCACTTGCAGATACATGACTCAAAGCCTTTCAACTATCCCATCTGTCACCAGTTCTGTTCTGAGTGCACTTGGTCACAGGCAGGTGATGAGAGTGGGATGGGGGCTGAAAGCTGAGGAAGGGAGGTGATTTGAGGTACCGCCCACAGTTCAGCGCAGACGTGACTCGGGACCTTGTGTGAGTCTTCAGGTTTGTGCTGATCCAAAAAGGGTCCGATTTGTTCTGAGCCGCTGGCGACAGTTTCTGATGTAGTGGCTTGGTTTCATCCATTTATTAGTTGGTAGCAGTGAACAAAATGTTAAACCAACAGGTTATTGCTTCCAGTGGGTGAAAGGGTTTTTTAGGTTGTTATTATATGGAGCCTTGGATTAAGAGTGAAGCATGACCCTTCCTTTGCAAGGGAGAGATAAATTTGCAGGGATTAGGGGTCAAGACAAAACCCATCCATCTATAGGAATGAGGCTTTTCTGAGAAAAGAAACTAAATTCTGGCTGAGAGCTGAAGGGATAGGAGCAGAGTAAGGAGCAGGGAGAAAGCACCCAAATGATTTGGGACCACATCTGCAGAGATGGTCAGGTGCTCCTTGGGAACAGCATCCAGTCTTCTCCTCACTGCCCCGCTCTCTTGGGAACTGGTGTCACTTTTGGAGGAAGTTGGGAGTCTTTTAGGGCATGAAAGCAAGGACTCCCACTCCATCCACAACCTCCCTTAAGCTCAGCTGGTGCTTGGAGCATTTGCTGCTGAGACAGCTGTCACAACTGGACACAGCACGTTGTCACTCTGACACACTGCAACAAGACGTGAAATGACTGTGTGAACGAGCAAGAGTCCTTGCTTTCATGTCCCTATGAAGTAGATCCAAAAGGTTCTCCACAAGTCATCTATCCACCCTGAGCAGGGTCACTATATTCTCTCAAACAGAAATTTTGCTAGTCTTTCCTGAGGACCTCCAGGTTGGAATCACAGAATCACACAGAACTGTCAAGAGTTGGAAGGGACCTGTAGAGATCATCTAGTCCAACTCCCCAGCTAAAGCAGGAGGGCCTAGAGCCCATGACACAGGATGGCATCCAGGTGGGTCTGGAATACCTCCAGAGAAGGGGACTCCACAACCTCCCTGGGCACCCCATTCCAGGGCTTTGTCACCCTCATGCTGAAGAAGTTTCTTCTCCTGTTTAAAGGGAACTGCCTCTGTTCCAGCTTGTGCCCACTGCCCCTTGTCCTCTCACCAGGAACTACTGAAAAGAGCCTGGCCCCACCCTCCTTGCACCCACCCTTAAGATACTTGTGAGCATTAATAAGGTCTCCCCTCAGTCTTCTCTTCTCCAAGCTAAAGAGTCCCAGCTCACTCAGCCTTGTGGAGTTTCCAGAGGATCTCTAACTGTGCTTAAATATAATTAGTCTGAAAAATCTTACCTCATCTTGCATTCTTCCAAATAAAGAGATTAGCCATTGGGAAGGGATTGTATATATGCTGGAGAATAAAACCAGGAATCACAGAATGTTAGGGACTGGAAGGGACCTTGAAAAATGAAGTCCACCCCCGCTGCCAGAGCAGGATCACCCAGGGCAGGCCACACAGGGACAGATCCAGAGGGGGTTTGAATGTCTCCAGAGAAGGAGGCTCCACAACCTCTCTGGGCAGCCTGGGCCAGGCTCTGTCGCCCTCACTGTCAAAAAGTTTTTCCTTATGTTTTCGTGATGAATCAAAATCATCATGAAAAACTGCAAATCTGGTCTGAGACCAGAGGATGCTTAAGCAGGGTGGCAGATGCTAGAGCAGGCAGCAGCTACGGGCTGCAGGCTGAGGAGCAGGCAGCGGTGGCAGCGACAGGGGAGGATGAGCAGAGTGGGTGACAAGTGCATGGGAGCCTGGGTGCCAGGTGGATAAATGGAAAAGTAGCCTAGAAGATAAGAGATACTCTCCACCTGTGGGTACCACACCTCAAGAGAGCTGGGAACAAACTGGAAGGGGTGTGAAAGGAAGTAACGTTATCTGGCTGCTGACGAGGAAGCGTGGCCGTTAGGGAAATCGGAACAAACTGGGCTTGTTCAGCATCAAGAACTGAAAAGTGGTGGTGTGGTGATACTGCTGCTCCAAAGAGAATACTCTCCTCTCTGTCTTCCTTATAGAGAGGTCTTCCGTTGTGTCAAGGAAGATTGCAGTTGGTTGCTAGCAAGAAGCTTCCGAAGGGAGCAGTAGTAAAGCATCAGAACTCATTGCTCAGGGAAATTTAGAGCCTTCATTGGTGAAGGTCAAGTTAAAATAAAACTCTGGAGTAACAGAGGTGTGCTGGGACAGGGAGACACCCGTGGCCCTCTGAGCAGCGCCTTCCAACCTGCATATTGTGCACTCTGTAACAAGCAAGGCCGTATAAACACCTCCTCTCTCTAGTCATCTTCTCCCCCAGTGCAGCAACCCATGTTTTCCGGTCTTCCTACGAAGGTTTGGTTTTTTTTTTTACTTTTATGGCTATTTCAGCTGAACTCTTTTCCATTGGTCCTGGTTCTTCTTGAGCTTTGGGTGATCTAGTTGAGACCTTTCCTGAGCAGAGCAGACTGAAAGGATTGCTTTTGATGTCTTACCCTGTACGCGCACGTGGCTTCTCCGTACATCTTGGTAGGCTTTGGTGGCAGCCTTTGTTTGGAGTTTTTTTAGCAACAGTATCACACCAGTTTGTGTTGACCCTATGGTCTATATGTGCACAATATAAAATGCAAATTTAAGAAATAGTAAGCAGTGCAAATAGAATCTACCACACACACAGAGTATTTTGAGAATGATTCATATCTCATTTAGGGCTGTACTAGCTTTTGTGGAATATCCTCTTGTTTGGCAATAGTAAGATAAATATGAAATTAAATAAAACTGCAGTGTCTGAAATATTCCAGCACTGATGTTGAAGGTTTTATTAGATTCAGAGTGCATTTAAAATCCAGTAGAAAACCTCAGACGTTTGCCTGTCAAAGGAACTTGTGAGAGTGCCAGCAATCTGCTCGCCTCCTTGGAGAAAGGTTGGGACAAGCAAAGCCCAATGAATTACCAACGAATTACCAACTCTTTGAGAGACCTGAATTTATATTGCAATTCAGAGTTTAGTGCATGGAGAGAGAAAATATAAAGTAATGATTTTCTGGAGAAAGACACATATGGAAGAGCGATGCAGTGAAAAAAGTGCTCTCAGTCTTCCAGGAGACACATGGTATTTGAGAGTACCGTGAGGGTATTGATTGGTAGAGTTTAGTACCAGACTCAGTAACTTCAGCTTTTGGGTTTTTTTTTCCTTTGCTTTCTCTGCTGAATTACAGAAACTGTCTGTGTTGGTAGTTAGACACAGGCATGATTTCTGAAAAGGTTGTTCATGCCCTTCTCCCAGTCACTGCTTGGTATTACAGATTTTCTGTAAGAAGCTCCTCGAGTGTCCTGCTGTGAAGCGTGGTCTCTACCTCTCAAATGATCGTTTTGCTATTTCACACAGATTCACAGAATTGCTGTGGTTGGAAAAGACCTTTAAGATCATCAAGTCCGACCGTTATGGAACTCTACCAGTGCCACTACTACACCACAGAATTAAGCACCATATTTGGATGGCTTTTAAATACACCCAGGGATGGCCATTCAACCGCTTCCCTGGGCAGCCTGTGCCAGCCTTTGATAACCCTTTTGGTGTAGAATTTTTTCCTAATGTCCAACCTAAACTTCAATGAAAGAAGGAAGAGTAGGGGAAAAATGGGCCCACTGCTAAATGATATCGGACCCTCTGTTCCACAGAGAAGGATGGGTTTGGAAGATTTAGGGTCAGGGCAATCTGCCAGACCAGAAGAGATGCTCTCTGTTAACCTCTCTCCCTCCCCAAATGCGAAGGGAAAGGGAATAAGAGAGAGATAGGTACGGATTAGAAAAGAATGCCAGAACAATTTTGAGGACTATAATAACAATAATAATAAAATGGAATATATACAAATATATACAAAATTAGTATCAAACACTTCAATACACCCACCCCCACTCCTCCGGATGGCAGTTGTGTCACTGTCACCACGGGGGCTGTGGAGCAGGCACCGGGCAAGTCCTGAATTGGACTCAGCAGAGGTGGGGACTAGATTCAGGAGCTGGATTCTGGAGATGGACTCAGGAACACATGGATTGGGATCGAAAGCAGAACGGACAGAGTCTTGCTTGGACACCAGCCACTGAAGAAGAGACCTTGACCCTTGTGATCCCTCAGCTTTATGCTGAATAGGACATAGCTGGGGTGGAATCCCTGGGTGGTCAGTTTGGGGTCACCTGTCCTGGCCTCTCCTCCCTGCGGGTGCGGCCTTTGGCTGTCTGCACCCCCTGGTGGGGCACAAGATCCGGCAGTGGCCTCGGTCTGCACAGGAGCAAGGATAACCAAGAGCCTTTCTGCACACACCAGTCCTTGGGAGGAACTCTAAACGTTGAGCGTTACCACAGCGAGAAGCAGACGCCGTCTGAGGAAATCTGCCGTTAACTTCAGTGACTTAGGAGAGACTGAGCTGACAAATAAAATCCCTGAATAGAATTAGTTCTAACTCAAACCAGGACAGGGTTTTTCTCATGTTCCATCGCCCTTTTAAAATTGTGAACTTCCTGCTACGCGTGCAGCATTCCCATAGCAGTTTCACTACTGTGATGTGGGAGCTAAAAATCAAAGGTGCTCCAGGGCTTCCTCCTGAAATTGCTTTTCTTCCTTGAGAAAGAAACTTAATGCCGGCTGTGCAGTGGAAGGCTGTTGGTGCTCTGCAAGCCTCTTCCCTGGTGTCCAGATACAGCCTCCAACTGTCTCTCTTGGAGAGAGTGAGCATGCAGTGCCAAGCAGATCTGCCCAGTGGGTGGTGCTAATTATTTCAGTGCAGTTGCATATTTGCTTATGATTTGAAAAAAAATCAAGTGAGGTGGGAAAAAGGAAACTTTCAGCATTGGCAACAGAAGTATTTCTGGAAACTCTCTGGGAGCTGAAGTGTCCTAAAGATTCTGCTACAGCTTTAGCACAGGTGTGCGCCTCATTTAAATATGAAAAAGAGAAAAGCTTTTCAAAACACTTCAAACTACTTGATTGCTATTGCAAAAGGAAAAGCACTTTTTCCCAAATGTCATTGTAATTTTCTATTAATTTCGTATGGAACTGAGTAATAAAGTTATTAAATATTGACTGATTCCCTGCTTTCCCACTGATCTCGGAATATATATGAAGGGTTTCCCAGAGGAGCTTCTGACAGGCTTTAAACAATCAACCATGGCAGCATGAAGGAAAAAGTACCGTCTAGCATGCTTATCTCTTAGGTCTTATGTCTTCTGTGAGATTTTACTGCATTTATTGTTGTGCCCTTATTCCTCTTTCTCTTCTGCTGGTCTGGGATGTTGACAGGCAGATGGTTGGGTGGTCTGACTTAAAATCTCTGAGACATCTTCCCCAGACAATACTGCTGCAGAGGAGTCCGTGGGACATCTATACATATGTATGTTTGGGGCTTTTTCCATTCTTTTGGTTGCCTGCTCTTTTTCCTGTTCCCCTTCTCCTCCACTTAAGTCCAACCAGATTTCCCTGAAGATTTGTCTGCCTTCTGTAGAACTTGAATATTAGTCCTTCATCTTTTCTGTGTATCTCTACTTTTATTACTCTCCTCTTTCATTGACTTACGACATGTGGAGGCCAAGATACGGTAAAGGACTGTAGTCATATGAAGTCATAAAAAGAAAACAAGATGTTAATAATGTTATTTTTACCTGTCCCCTGCCTACTATCTTGACAAAAATGCAGATATTAAACTGGGTGGTTACAAGTGGAAGTATCTACCTTTGTGCTTTGTAAAAAGTTGCCACATCTTAGTGGAAATAATGATCTTCTGCAAAGTTGTGGTGCTAATTATGTGCTGTTGCAACGAGTGTGGTTTTCTTAGAGTCGCTATGTTTAGCAACAACGTGTTTCCTTCATCTTCTTAGATTTAGCTGATTCACGCTGATCTATTTTTCTTAGAGGGATTAAATTTTGGGGAAGAAAAATCCACAACTCGAGATGTTCTATAAATTATGCAGTCAACTTCCCTGTGTGTGGGAAATAGCAAGGTCAGAACAGTTAAGAGCGTGCAGGGTTGTTCTCGCCCTGGGGGAAAAAAAAAATCTTTCTGGGCATGATACCTGCCCTGCCAAAATGGCTCTTGATTCAAAAAAGCAGTCGTGGAAATAGGTAATTCCAACACTGTTTGTATGGCATGGCTTTATTTTCAGTGTCTTAACTTTTTTTTTCTCTAGCCAGTTAACATTTTTTAGAAAAAAACAAAAAAAACCCCCTGCCTGGCTTTAACTGATAAAAACCAAAGGTGAGCAAAGGCACTTTTCTGTTCTTTGTTAGTTATGGCAACATGAAAAACCTTTTTCTGTAGTCAGCTTGTCCACCAAAATGTATTGCATAGTGGTTGGCTAGCATTATAATTTGCTAATAAAATATTCCGTTGTCGTTCCAACAGCCGGCCGTAGTAGAAGGGGTGAGCCTAGGAACAAAAGGAGTTCTAGAATATTAATTCTGAAAGTATGAGATACATTTCTGTGCAGGTTTTGGAAAACCTAATAGCTTAGAAGAAGAATGGCTGAACAGTATGCTTTTCATGGTCAGCTGATCTCCATTCTAGCCGTGCATTTATTAAATGGGTTTTTACTTTGTGCTTCATTTGACAGTAGATCTCAGTACGTTGGATTAGGTAATTGACTGGATGCAGTGTAAACCTTGGCAGTTCAAAGCAAGCACTATATAATCTCTAAAAAGTTTATTCTACCATTTCCACTACCCTCTATAAAGGCTTCTAATAAGATCAAGATGTATAAGATATTATATGTTAAATTATGCAGCCAGCTGGCTGATAGTGCTGCTGGAGCTAGGGACCTGACAAAAGCTATTGTTAGGGCCAGCCAGAGGTGTTCCTTCCAAAACCCTCTCTTTTTGTTGTTGCTTTTTGAGCATTGCATAATAAAAGCTTCTTTTTAGTCTCTCACTAAGGGCTGGAATGTGAGGTTTTTTCCCCCACAGAATGGTTTCAATGAAAGCACTAAACTGATTTAAAATAAAAAAAGCGTTGGACAGCATGTCCAGAGAATTATTTTTCGTGGGTTTTATGCTTCTGTCGTGCCAAACAAGCTTAATTTTGGAACTCGGTCGGAAGACAATAGTTAGCTGGGTCACTGTTTGATAGAATCTTGAAGGAAACCAAAAAAGTGCTTACCTGAAATCTGAAGGTTTTACTAATAATTGGGTATCTGTAATGAGAACACCCTTTACTGCAGCAGTTGTGAGTGGGGATTAAAAAAAGACATTGCCAGTGGAGGAAGAGCTCTCCAAGGGAATGATGAAGGTGGTGTGACCTTTGTACCCAGATTTGTCTCGTGCGAGGCCACTTGCACACACACCTAGAGAATTTGCTGGTTGAGCACTATGGAATTGTGCAGCAGGCGGGGGTTTCTGTCCGGAGCCAGCTGAATGGCTGGAATGATACTGAATGGGAGGTAGCAGGTCAGAACAAGCATGTGTTACAGGAACAGGGCAACACGTGTGGGTAGAAGCTGTAGTCTTGGGCAGGTTGCATACAGCCTCTCAGCTGGGTTACTCAGAGAAGGAAATGTTCTTTCTTCCTCTCCGTTGTCTACTGGGGTGGGTTGACCTTGGCTGAGCGCCAGGTACCCACCAAGTCTCTCGATTGCTCCCCCTGACTTCCCTCAGCACGACAAGGAGGGAGAGAATAAGATGGGAAGAGCCCATGGGATAGCATAAAGGCAGTTTAATAGAAAAAAAAAAGCATAAAAAAAACCAAGCCGTGCATGCAAAGCAAAGCAAACCAAGATCTTATTCTCTCCTTCCCACCAGCAGGCGATGTCTGACCTTTCCCGGGAAGCAGGGCTCCGGTACATGTAGCGGTTGCTCAGGGGACAAACGTCTTCACAAAGGGATGACCCCGACCTCCTCCTCCTTTCTCTCCCTTTTCTACTTGAGCTGACGTTACACGGTGTGGAATATCTCTTGGGTCAGGTTGGGTCAGCTGTCCTGACTGGGTCCCCTCCCAAGATCTTGCCCACCCCATCTCACTGGGTGGGGGGGAAAGATGTTGGAAAGAGCGTGGGTGCTGTGCGAGCGCTGCTCAGCAGCAGCCACAATGCTGGCGTCTGATCTGCCTCCCAGTACAAAGCCCAGCACCAGAAGAGCTGCTCCGGGGAACATTAACTCCAGCTCAGCCAAACCTAGTACATCTACACAGCCCTAATACATTTTATTTTTTTTTCAAGATAGTTCATTTCAGTCCACAAGGCAGTCCCTGTGCTAAACCCACCTTCCTTTGAAACTTAACATATTTTCTTCTTTGCTACTACTGCTGCGCATAAAGCAACGAGGTCCATTGCTCCAGGTCCCGCGGGTTCAGAGCGGTGTTTCTTTTCCTTGAGGAGCGGTGCTGTTGTTTGCTGCAGATTCCCTCATGTCCTGCCCGGCTCTGTAACCTCACAGCGCACATTTTCCTTTCTTTATTGCTTCCTGGCACCTGGAAAGCAATTATCTGTTTCTGTCCCTGGAATGCCTACAAGCCCCGTGCTTTCCTACCTCCCGTGGCTGACTGCTTTTAAAAAGAGACTGCCGTCCCCATCAACAGGTGTTGGCAGCATCTGCTGTCAACATGGCATCGCCCTCTCAGCCAAGCAGCATCCTGCCAAAGAGCTGGCGCTTGCTTCGTTATGCAGACTCCCCATCTGCATGCAGATTCACTTAGCACCTCTTGCCCTAGTGGAACTGGCACGTGTCTCAGTGTGGGCCCGAACCCACCCAAGCATATGGGCTCAGGCTGCTCCGAGGGTGTGCGGCGCAGACAGCAGCAGTATTCTCACGTAGGAAAGGTAGTGCTGCTTTTGGGCCTGGAACTCGCTTTTTAAATCTCTGTGGGTTGAGTGTGCTCTGGTCTGTATTTCTCTGGCTCTCTTTGATATTATTCGGTGCTGTGAGGAAGGTCTAGATCAGCTCTTTCTCTCCGCAGAATCTTCAAAATATTTTTCCTGTTGGGTTAGGTTTTTTCAAATGAAAATATTAAAAATCCGATTGCTAATCCTGTATATACAGAGGAGACTGTTTCCTGTGAGTAATATACTACACTGAGGATGTGCGCTGCCTTTTGTTAGGTTTCTGCCATGGCTTTGGTGCTGTGCTGTGTCTCCCTATGGCTGTTGTAATTGCAAAAGCCTGTGGAGTCATAAAATCCAAGTCACTTCTGCCTGTGGGTTTCCCAGCACATTGTTATGTGTCCTCAATCTGGCCTCAAGCAGAAGTTCTTGATCTTAGTACTGACCAGGGTTGCCGTGTGAGTTTGGTGAGACTGAGGTTATTGTCTGGAGGCCCCTGCCTCCCATGGGGCCGTTCCAGTCCCAGCTGAAATGCCACAGGTGCGAGCACATTTGTCACCCGACACGGAAAAAAGTGGAACAATCCTTCTGATGAAAAAGCCCATGGACTTCAATCACAAACCACTCGAATGACAAAGCCCCACGCCCACAGAAGGGCTGTGCAAATGATGTAAACTTCAGATGATGGCCTTAAATCTTCCTAACCTTTTCTGACTTACTCAGAGAAAGCCAGAATATGTCCTAGACATTATGATCTGGCCTGTAGGAGCAGCCAGTTGAAGGGTGACATTGAAAAATACCCCTTGAAAGATTTATCTTTTGCTTACTCACATTTGGATGCTCAGCAAGAATTAGTTTCAGCTGGATGATGAAGCAGACCACACAGAAAATCCGTGGCACCTGGAAGGCTCCCTTCCTTACTTTAAGGCAATTAGTAGTATTGCTGCCTCTTGTTAGCCCTGCTAGAAGAGAAGTCGCCACAGTAATTCCTTCTGGATTTCTGTAGGTAAGTTCATGGCTTACTTCAATGTTCATCCTTTCTCCAAAAACGTTTTTGTCTGTTGTCAAAAATACTGTTTGTTGATTGCCAGCTTCTTTTGTTCAATTTAGTATAGAGCCAATCCCCTCCAAAAACCAGACAAGCTGTAGTGGTAGTATTAGTTCTGGCTGCCTTTCCTTTGAAATTAGTGTTCCAGGAATCCTCTTTTTGTGCTTGTCCTGCTTAGCTACCGAACAGAAACTTTTCATGGGATAATACTGGTCCAGTGGGGACCAGCAGGGATTTCACGGTCTGAGTCGTTCGGCAGCATTTGCGAGGGGTGGCCTGAGCACTTCTACTGTCCAAACAATTTCAGATCGGTCGATTGCATTTCTACATTGACCTTTAAATTTGTACTTGTATCAAATACCCATCTGGGTTCTGGTGGCGTGGTAAGTCTGGAGGACTCTAATGGACTTTTAAAATATACGTGATGCATAACAAAGTATTGCCTTCCCCCTCAGTTATTCGTAAAATCTTTTGCATAGTTAGTAAATGTACCCCTGAGAGATTAGCTGAAGGCCATATTTTCTCCTGTGGGAGATTGTGAAAGGAATTAAATGGAAGCATTAGTCTGAATTGCAAAAAAATAACCAGTTGATCAACCCGAACAAAAGTGACCATACTTAATCCTGAATGATTCATCAGTGATAGTATAAGCTTTCAATGTGCTAGGTGGAGCTAGCATGACATTTTTAAAGCAGCAATAGAGAAACCAAATCCCTCTATAAAAAGACAACATGTGTATATATTTTAGATCATTCACTATTAAAATTAATGATAGATTTCACCCCACCTGCCAAAGCTTCTGAGTCATTTTCCTTCTAGCTGCAGTTCGGATAAACCTTTTTAGTGCTCTTGGGTTAATATATTCAGGCTGAGCGATCAGAATGCAGCAGTAAGTGTGCTGCAGAGGGACCGAGAGACAAAGTCTGCTGCTCTGGCCAGCTAGAAATGCTGGTTTGACACCCAAGCTCAGGGCTGGAACAGCAGCTGTGGAATCCTGGCGGCCTAGTGCAGGGCGCTGGTGTCCCTGCACGGCAGCCATCGGGACGCTGCGTGCTGTGGAAACGTGCTGAGCAGTGGGCTCCTTTGCGGTGTTTCTACCCCTCTTGCTCTGTTGGCCACTGGCTAAGGGAGTGTGAAAGGGGAGTGAGGAGAGGACAAGGGGCCTCTCGGTATGTCATGGGTGCAGAAACGGACGGTGTCCTTCTCCCTGGGCTCTAGGAGAGCCCTCAGGTCCACACGAGCTCTTGAAACTCCCAGGGAAAATCGAGTGTACAGAGCTGTCCCCAGCCATCCAAGTCAGGATGAGGCTGAGGTAAAGCTTGCTGAGCAATTTCAAAGCAAGGTTTTGACAGCTCCTATATGAGAAACTATCTTCTCAGCCTCCAGAGTTGCAGCAGGAGCAGGTCTCCATTTGATGCCATGATTTGTGATTTGTCATCTGTGGTAACTTACTCCTCTCGTATTTTCTCCACTGGGCTTTCTGGACCTTGCTGATGAATCCAGGTTTAAATAACTGACTCCTTCGTGCTCTGACTCCATCAGGTGCTGCCCAGAGCATGGATGGGCTCATACTGCAGCTAAGAAACAGAGACACCCCCAGCATGCAGGCTCCTGATGTAGTTTTGTGTCCACGGCTTCCATGGTCACCTAATGGCTTTCTGGTGTTAATATTGATCCAGTTTTCACAAGGTCCTTGGTGTAAACACATGAAACCCTGCACATGGAGAGGTCTCATCTTTGGTATTTAGAGCAGTGGCTTCCCAGGGAAGAGATGCTGGGAGCAGCAGGCAAGGAACAGCAAGACAAAGGAGAGGTGGAGATTGCTCTCTGGGTGGGTATCAGAGAGAATGTCTCCAGAGCTGGAAGAGGAAGGTGGAGGAGTGAAGTTAGTGGTCCAAGCGTGAGCTTGACAGGTGTGTTCCATGATAGACAGTGTGGACCTCTGAACAGAAACCAAATTTATCACATTTTGGCAAATGTATGGGCTAGAATTCTTTCAGAATTCTTCCAAAACTATAAATGATTAAAATGGATATAAATAAAAAATTGAACTTGGATATAAAGTTTTATGCAATAGTTGATGAAAGGAAGAATTTCATTAGGAATGAAATCCCTGGAAGGAACTTGAAGTGGGGAAGGGTACCAGCAGGCTGTCGTGAGCACTGTCTTCTCAAAAGCAGTGAAAAGAACAGTTAAAGCCCCAATGAAGGTGAAAGCAGCGAGCTTGTTAAAGGCATTTGGGGAGACTCTGTAATCCCAGGTTGGCCAAACATGCTCTTTTGACTCTCTGCCAACATATTTACTGAGTTCTGCAAACACTTCTCACCGTGCAAATATTTCCACTTCTAAATCACAGATACAAGGAGGGCTGTGAAATTCTAATTTCTAAATACAACAGAGTATTTTCAAGCACAACAGAAATACTGATTACAAGAAAAAAAAAAAAAGACCAAAGCAATACAACGCTGACATTTTAAAGATACATGAACAGTTATATCCACTTCTAAACAGTCCAGGTCACAAAGGTGTTTTTTGTCTTACAAATATGATGTTTGAAAGGACATTTAGGTCTCTGATGTACTTAGCTTTTTCCTTCAGTAACCTCTCGTTCTGATCCACATGCACCTCCTTGGGTAGACACTTCAGACTGATCCTGTGATGTTTCCCAGCGAGGTGCAATGTGCCTGGCAATGTGGCTTAGATGCTAATGCCTTTCTTTGTAGTTCTGAAGTTTTCCCAACGGGATTAAACCCCAGGATTGTCAGCTCACCGTGCTAATACGTGTACAAGTCTCCAAAATGTATATGCTTTAGTTGCTGGTTTTGCTGAGTTAGGAAGCTGTACATTAAAGGTCAGTGCCCCTACTTCTCATCTTCTGTGCTCTGTTATCTGCTGTTGCACCTGAACCCCCTCTCCAGCCCTCTCTTTTAGCTGCAACCCCCTTGCTGTCAATCAGTGTTTCTGAACTGCAGACCTCAATGAGGTTATGGTAGGTGCTCAGCAGCTGGTTGCTGGTAGGTGTTGATGAAAAAAGATGGAGTTGCTGTTAGTGAGGAATATTTGGGAGCTGTCAGGCAACATGGAGAAGAGTAAGTGTAGACAACCCTGGGCTGAAAGGCTTGGCCTATCCCAGAGTCTCCCTAATTTATTTTTGTAGCTAGGAGCTTGTAGGGGGTACAGAGTTGAGCATTACTCGTCACAGCTTTTGGGCACGTGTGTGAGATGTCCCTTTAAGGGGAGCTCAGCTATATGGCATCATCCCACCATTTGGCAAGTTCTTTTTCTTGGAAGAAATTTTCAGTTTGTGGACTGTCCAGGAGATATTCACTAAACTGAGTACGGCGCTTTTACTGCAAGTTTCAGAAGTGGCTGCAAGGCTCAGGAGAGGTGAGCTCCCTGCCTGCCACTTACCCAGGGCACCTTGGCTCCTTACGCTGCTGCTCTTGCCATCGTTACGCGCCGGAGTTCAGGTGCTTGCACGAGGTGGTCCTACCCTGTCGCTTCAGAACATGAAGTGCACAAATGAAACTCCAGACACCTCCCATCATCCTCCAGAGGTCCGAAATGATTGTGCTGGCACTGATTTTCAGTGAAGGAGCCCTTTCCTCCCGCTTCTAAGGATTTTCTTACGTATCACCTGAAGGATGTGCTGGCAATTGCTTTATGAATTACCTGCTACAAACCAATTATGATCGTACATGACTTGGTAACAGATTCCCTAAAAAGTGGACAATCTCTTTCGTAGAAGAAGGGTTAGCCTTCATCCACTCTACTAGTGTAGTACAAGAATAATTAGATGCTGAATTTCAGGAGTAGGGCGGGTTAGTTTTGTAATGGGAGGAAGCTTGAGGTCAGTATTCCAGGATTCCTGAGCAGAGATAGCACCAGTGTTTTCCAGGATCCATGCAAGTGAGTTACTGGGTACAGCCTCATCCTGCAAAGGCTCCATCTGCCTCCTGCCCCTGCCTGTTTGTTCTCTTTTTTTCCCGAAGTAGCCATTTAAATGAGTGCTGTTATTTCTTGGATGGTCCCGGTAGGGTCGGCAGGCTGGATGGTCTCGGATGTGCCTTTTTATCTTACAGACAGTTGCTTATTTTGCGTGCTGGGCATATCCTTCAACGTGGACACATCCACCACCTGAGATGTCTGAGTTTCAAAAGGTTTTATCGTCTGCATCATTATTCCTACAGTATCAGGTAGGAATGGAGTTCAAAATATATTTCTAGAAGTTTTGAATAGTGGTGGCTATGTTTCTGGCTTCCAAGGTTCTCTTTTTAAAAACCACTGTAATGGTGGCTGTGCTTTACTTTCATTCGTTCTGCTTTTAAAACATAATCAAGAAGAGCTGTTTTGCACCGTTTTTCTTTTTGTGAAGGGCTGTGTACTCTCCCTGGAGTACATATTGTTGGTGGAACACACCGTTTAGTACCATTGCGATGTGTAAGTCGTCTGTAGACGCCTCCAGTGATTCAGCTTTCTATAGTATGACACTTTACACTCAAATATTTTTTAAAATAAAGTCTCGTATAAGAGACAACGTAGCCCCTGCAGCTAAGAGCGGCCCACTTCTACCCTCACACGCATATGCATAATTCTCTGTGACAGATCTGATAGCTGACAGTAAGATGTGACCCTACCGGCCTGGATTTTTCGCACCAGACCACTCTGTTGCACACAATGGAGTAACTCAAATAAGGATTTGATCTTATGAGTTTAATAGGCAGTGCTTTCCACCGAATTGCGTTTTGATCGATCGGTCGAGGAGGGGGGAAA
>VWZK01017984.1:23721-51041 GCA_013396935.1 Baryphthengus martii
GGGGGGGGGGGGGGAAAAAAAAAAAAAAAAAAAGACTGTACAGGGGACTGCTGCATTTCAGGGCAGATACTTGTAGTGATGTGGTGGTAGTCGCTGTGCTATGTTTACATACTAATCAGACGAGTTCATGAAGCATTGTATTTGAGAAATCCTCAGCTGTGCCCTATGGAACAAATTTGATCTTTGACAGTCAGGGAAAAAACATCAGCCTTAAGTGCCCCTGCTGGCATTTCGGTTACTACTTATACATCTTTTGTAGATCTGGTGTCAAAAAGACTTTCTTTAAGACGCGTGATGCTTAATAAAGACAAATTTGAACAAATTCTTTGGTATTTTTGCACAAAGCTGCGTGACCCGGAGGTGATGGAATTAGCGTTGTTTCATCAGGCGATCCTATTTTAGTAGCCCCTCTGTACTAGCTCTGCAGGAAAGCAGGTATTTATTTTACTGTGACGCACGTTTGCGTTAGCGGTAACTCTTCACTGGTTCTGTCTTCATCGTATCAGGTCTGTACCTTTTCTTTCATGCTATTTTTTTGGAAAAACGTGGAGTTAAACTATGCTTAGTTTACAGCTTCTTCACCACAGTACTTTGTTTTGTCATTGTGTGCTCCGGCTAAAACGTCCACACCGCCAGGAGCTTCCCTCATGGCGATGGAGCCGGGTATCGATCAGGTTAATTTTGGTCCCTCCAGTGGGCCTGGAGAATCAAAGGTGTTAAGGTGACACTGCGTGACCCAAAGAGGTTTAACGAGGTCCGGGGCTTCATGCGACTCCTGCTCAGTCCAGCATGTTGTGTATGGCAACAACCGCTACTGAGAAAAAAAGAGAGATTTTGAATTCCGTGTTTTACAGCCTTCTAGAGGATGTTTCAAATGCCAGGTGTTCAGAGGGGCAGGGGAGGGAAAAGCTTGATGTGGGTTGAAGTTATTGCTGCTGTTCTGGTTGAATCCGAGCTGCGAAGTACTGAAGGACAAGCCAGAGTATCCCAAGGCATACAGAAGGGGATGTTGGGAGGAGCCAAGAAGGAACATGTGGCTTTCAGGTGGTGCACAGCCCCCTGGCTGCAGCCCCGTGACAGGATGGAAGTGGTAGCATCTGGTGCTACAGCCGGTCTGAGACCTGCTGAACTCATCACAGATTTAGCAAGTGTTGCACAACGGATTTCACTGGCTCCGAGGAGAGCTGCGGGAAGGATATAACTTCTGAGTAATATCAGGGTGCAAAACTGCACCTGCTGCTGTTTTAGTCCTGTCCAGCATCTCTGTCAGGAGCAGTGCCACTAACCCAGCTCTCCTCCCAAACTCAGAAGAAGGGCATCTTGCCCCCAAGGTGCTCCAGGCTCTGCTAGCCTGTTGGAGATGATGTCTGGGAGCGTGTGTGGAATGTGATATGGCAGTGGCCAGGCTGCCCCTTGTATGGCTGGGATGCTGGCAGAGGGACCGGTGATGGGGTTAGGAATTCAGGCCGGGTGTCAGGGACTTGATTTGGCTTCTGGAATAGGGGTGGAGATGTGAGAGGCACTCTCGGACCCTGATGTAGGGGCTCTCCTGCTAGCTCCCCCTTCCCTTCTCGGCTCCTGAGGTGCTCTCCTTTCCTTCATCTGCACAGGGCTTCTACCTGGGCTTCTTGGCTGCCCACAGATGGGTGAGGTGCTGGGGCAGGAGCTGCCGGCGTTTGCATCTCCACCTGGCACATGTGAGCGATGTGCCTTTAAGACTAGCAGGAGTGCAATAGTATCTCCCTCCCTCCTGTTAATTGTAGCATGTTTTTCAGCCATGCTTTCCAGTCACATTCACGCAGGCTGCGAGAGCGAGCGGCGTACCTGAGTTTTGGTGACGCCGCCGGGCTCACCGCATCGCCCGCGCCTCTCACCTCCTCGCCTTTGTGGCCTCCGGCCGCGGGTCCAGCGCGCTGGCCACCCCGACCCAGAGGGCCCTCGAGAATCTGCGGCGGCCGGTGCGTGGCTGGGGCTGCTGGGGGCCGCCCTGGGAATGGCCGAGTCCTTGAGCGCAAAGTGACTGCAGCTAACTCGAGGCTGGGACTATTCCTCGCAGGATGCCCTGCGTGTCTCCGGTCACTCCTCTCTGGCCTCACCACAGAATATCTGGAGTTGCTCGCTCACCCCTGCGGAGCGGGGACGGAGGCACGGGCCTGCCGAGGGTTAAGAGCATCTGCCTGTACGCCGGTTGTCGGAGCAGGAAATAATCTGCAGAGATACATGTGCAGCAATTCAACTGCTGCTGCTCTCCCAGGCTGCTGCCGCTGCTGCAGTTCGGGGTGTGAGACGAGCCGCGCCGCTCGCAGAAGAGGTTTCCTTGGCGCGTCCGAAGCGCCAGGCACGGCAGCGTGTCTGAGCTGGGGGAAATGTCTCCATCCCAGAGGAATTATGTTGTCTTGCTGGCTCTGTTGGCTCACTGAGGTAGGTGCCGCTGCCTGTGCGATATGCTGTGATCTTGGTCAGGGGGATCCAGTCCTCTTCTCAGCCTGGGCTATAAAATTAAAAAAGTCTTTCCGTGGGAACGGCTTTTAATTTGCAGTCTAACGCCAGACGGTAATACGTGTGTGCTTTTTTTTGTGCGTGTGCATCGGGGAGGAGAGTGCAAAGGATACCTGAGGGATGTCTTTCGTGTCTGGCAATAAAGTTGTTGCGCTTAATTGGAACAAACTTGCCTCGGTCTCTGTGGAATGCACCTGGGAGCTTGTGCTTCTTCCTGGCGTAGGACCTTTGGAAGGGGTTGGCTGCAGTATGCTACAGTATAGTTTGGTGCAGAAACAGGGACACAGTGCACTCTACAGGTCTCTTCATTCTGCTCCCACGACGTGGGGAGGACAAGAGGACACCCACATGGAGAGAAAGAAAATGCTGCTGACAGGGAGGGGGTGGTTTGTTTTTTTTTTGAGGAGTGAAATTGTACTAAAAGGAAGAAAAAAAAGGTGCTCTTCCCTGAATAAGAGGGAATTTTCAAGTCCTAAGGGTTGATCTTGGTGTCTGGAAGTAGAGAAGAAGATTGGTTTTAGAAGCAGCCTGTGTATGAGTCTGGCTTTTGCATTCTGTTTTCCCAGCTCTCTGGAGAGTTTTGTTCATCTCTGCTAACGGCTTTACCACCTGCAACCTTTGCCTGAGGATTTTTTTTGCGTCAATACCTGGGAGAGAAAAACTGCCAGTGCCACCACATTTCCTTAGGCTCGTTTAGGAAGATGCCTTCTTGGGAAATCCCTGAGAAGATCTGTAGCAGTTAGTGCTCTTCCTTTCTCACTGGTAGGGGCATGGCATTTTCAGTTTGCCTCGAGACCTCCAGTGGGAGCTTTACTCTATAAAGATTAAGCTGAAAGGGGAATTTTCAAACAATTTCCCCTGGAAATGCAGAGTGTTGGGCTTTGGATACCTATTTGATTTGGTTCTCCTGGTCGAGCTACACATGTGTGTTTGCATGCTGGCTTCTGAGCACGTGAGCACAGCCCCTGCCGAGGAAACCACGCTGTGCAAAATAGGTAGGTGCTGCCCAAATTACGTGCCTGGATCATGTGGAGAGAGGTTTGTGCCCATTTCTAGCGTTGCAGATCTGTTGAGATAGCACAGCCAACCGTGCCGTGGCTGGGTAACTGTTTCAGAAGTGTTTCTGTGGCATCCTGAGAGAACACGTGTCGTTCACGACTGAACCTTTCAGGAAAAAGAGCAGGACTGTCATCTGCACTGCAAATATTTTCGTCACTTTTTGGTTTCTTTAGTCAAGGCTCCCTGACTGGAATGCATTTCTACCTGAGCAGTTTGGTCGAAGCATTTATTGTTGCTGCCTCGACTTCCCCACGGCCGTTGTGCTAATGCTTGACTTAGCACTGCCATACCTCATAGGAAAAGATGGAGAAGAATTCCCCTTTTCAGCTGTAGTTCATGCCCAAATGCAGCTAAGAACGTTTCCTTTTGGCAAGAACAGGATGCTTGTGCATCCTCCTTTGGGATCCTGTAGAGAAGAGCTCTGCTGCTTTGCAAGACTTCTCTGTTGGAGGTGGAGGAGGAGAAATGGGCCTGATGGATTCAGCGCTGTGTCTGAATCAAAAGGCCACACCACCGACCAGGGACAGACGCTGGGATAAAGCCTGGGGAATAGCTGCTCCTCTCTGGCCTGGCAAAGAGGATCCCTTCTTATGCAGACACGAGGTAGAGCTGGGTGGCAGTGCTCCGTAGCAACACTTGCTTCTCCCACAAAGGGGAGAAAAATCTCCTGGCTTCACTCAGAGAGTTGAAAACACAAATGCATGAGTAGCCCGTGGAGTCTCACTGGTGTAAGGTCATCTGAATGACTTCTCTCTAAAAGAGCACTCGTAAAAAGTGGTAAGCATTAAATAACCCAATTACCTGTGCAGAAAAAACGCTAGAAAAATGATATGGTAGTCAGGCCATGTACTGCTGTTTGCACACAGGCAGAACGGTGGTTAGAACTGGCTGAATTAAAGGAGAAAGCTTCTCCCAAACGTGATTTCAAAATGAATTTGCTGCTTGCCAGCCAGCGACTGTTTTGCTTGTCTTTGTGCCCCTCTTCCAGCAAGTACATATTTCAAAAAGTACTTGTGTGAAAACAGGAAAATGTTTGAGTGTATTCACATGTGATGTGGTCTGAAAGAGGATGAGAATACCTGCCTTACGGCCGTACTCCCCTCTGCTCGGGAAAGCAAACCAGTACGTTCGAACTACCGATTATTTTTAAGCAGCCTTTCTGGTGAGTAATAAAGTTTTTTATGTGGAAGTTGAGAGCTATTTGTTGAAGTTAATAGTGGTAATGTTTTAAATTATCATTTATTAGCTGGGAGCTGGTCAGTATTGAGTGTCACATGCGCTGTACTGATACCTCCCCCTGCCCGACAGTCCCATAACTGCCCGTCTCAGAGGGCAAGGCTGGGGTGCTCCTTGGCATGCCCTCTGCTGCACAATGGGGCTGAGCTTGATGTTCAACTCAGCCCAGTGGTGACCCGGCAGCAGTGATGCTGGGATCCCTTTGGGCTTTGCCGTTTTCGGAGACAAATGCCTGGCTTTATCCATCGGGTCCTGCGCCCGCTGAGCCAGCCCGGGACGGCCGGTTTATACAAGCGTGCTGCGTGGCAGTCGTGGGTGGTGTAGGTAGTGGATAACAGACAAGAGCAAAGAGAATTAATTGAATCTTCAAGAACTAATTGCTAGAGAGTGATTTCTCTGCTGGTTTTTTTTTTCTTAATATGGGGAAGTAAACGAAGGCAGGTCGTTAGGTGCAGCACTCTTTCAGTGACCATCACAGTTTTACGCTTTAGATGCTGCTGATAAACCAGGTACAGGCGATCAAAGCCTGTGGCCCAGAAATTGTAGAGACTGAGATATAACTGCGCCTTTGTGATAGTGCCTGGAGTATCTTGAAGAGACTGTGCTACTCTTTGAAACCTCTCTGGCTTTCTACTACTAATAGAATGCATTACAGTAGGGGGTGGCACCAGCCTCCTCTTAGTGAATGCAGGTATTTTTATTATGCAAAAGGTTTTCTCACTTGCTGCATTCAGTTGATTCTTGTTTGATAAAAAAATTGAGTCTGGCTTTTTAGAGGTGAGTCCAAAGAGCGATTTCCGTTTAATATATATAGCAACAACTAGGAACAAAGCTGCTTAAAGATTGCTTTGATGGTGAATCATTGTAGGGCTCTCACCACTCTGAAAAGCAATAAAAGTCAAAATGGAGGACTTAGGATTTAGTCGCTTAGAAAATGCATAGAAAGGGACCTATATCAGAGAGGGGGTTTTACACCACATCAGAGGAAAAATGTTGTGATGTGCAAAAGTATCGAGTGGCTTTCCACCCCAAAGATAAGAGGCAGCAGCTATTGTTTATTGTTCCAGAAGGTTATTTTCTTTGGTTAGTAGTCACTCTTAATATTTTTTTTTTTTTCAAATTCTGACTGAATTTCCCCTCCCACGCCGTTTGAGGGCAGATGCTGTCATACTACTTTTTGTTTTGAATGCTATCGTTTTTATTACTAATCCTCATTAAATGCTGTAACTTTCGAAAAGTCAGATGAATTTGAACCATCAGCCCAATGCAAATGCTGGAACCATCAGAGATCAAAAAATGCTGGAGAGACCATCGTTTTGCTACAGAGCTGCAGTGGCATGTGCCCAAGGATCTTGCTTGCCTTTCTTTAGATGATGTGAATTGTAATCCATGTGCTTCTGCGTAGTAGAAGTGATACCTTCCTCAGCTGTTGAATTGCACATTCTTACCATAAGTCAACAATTAGAGAAATATCATCACCTCTCCCATCACTCAAATACTCTTTCCTTGTATGAATCCCATGTTTTCTGCACGATAAATGAGGGGGTAGATAGAGCTGGGAAGGTGTTGCACACCAAAGCAGCACTTTATTTGTGAGCTAGGTAGTCATGGACATGACACAGGTAGCTCCGCTGTCATCCAGAATGTTTCCTCCCTTGGACCACAGTCTGTGAACTCAGGTTCCTCAGGAAATGTTTTAGTGGGTTTGATCTCCAGCCAGGACACATGTTGATGGTCACTTCAGTCTCCTGGACAGATACTGTGAGGTTCTGGTAATATAGTTTCTTTTAGACTAATTTTTTTTTAAATTTCATTTTTATTTTTATTTTTTTTTTGCCACAGATATTAGGTAACAAATACTTAATTCTGGTTCCTACTCAAGCAGTGGCAAAGTTGATCTCCCTGCTCTCTCTCACCTTTATTTCTGAGGTGATGAGGAGGGGAAAGATCTTGCTGGTCTCATTATGGATGTAATTCCCTAAACCAAAAGACAGAAAGGTATTTATCTGACGCCGCAATCATTTACATTGCAGTTATTTAGTCTTTTGTCACAGCAGAGAAAAAAGGCACTTTAAGACAGCCACCTCCCCCTACTTTAGGAGTCTACAGTAAGATGAGATGAATTGCATACTAGAAATGCCTACTCCTCTGCAGTCCTGCAGATGGAGCCTGCAGAACTGGCTGGTGGGGAGGGTGAGGGATGTCTACAGCATTAGATGAGATTAACCCAACCAAGGCAGCTGGTTTTGGTCCTCCACCAGCAAACTGCTCAGGTCCACCTGGGCTGCTCCGGGCTTCTCTGAGGGTTTGGTGTAAATCGGAGTCATGGTGGAGGATCTGACCCTGTGAGTTGAACTCTGCTGGTTTAACTCTCTTACTAAGCCGAGTCGCTCTGTCAATCCATATTATTGAGAGTGGTTGAGAAGTATGTGCCGCTCTCTGCTACTGAGCATCCCAATAGCAGACACCCCTGATATTTCTGCTCACTGGGACCTCTCATTGCCACTTGATTGTAAATACAATCTCTTTGGTAGGTACTACATATTTTCCCCCTGTTAAATAGCAATAAAATCTTTCCGATGTCTACGTTCTAGGCTTATTCTTGAAAGACTTATGTAAATACCCGTGGTAAAACTTTAACCCAATAAACTTGAAGGTATTCTGCTTTTCAAATCCTGCGTTAGAACAGTTATTAATGTTCTGTTGTATGTGTAAGTAACACCTTTTTTATGCTCAATAACCCAGAACCTAATGTGAAGTTGGAAAATCTGTGTCGGTTTAGAGACTGGTGTGGATAATACGTATTGGTGTCCGTGGGCCTTGTGCGTCTCCTGCTTTCATCCGCTTCCCCACCGGCTGGATTGTATGCAGGGACTTATTATTGCAGAGAGAAGACTGGTAGGATGAGATTTGTCCCATGAAACATTTTTATATTTGGGATTTACCCAGCAGGGCCATTTCAGCCAAAATGTGGAATTCAGGAGTGCGATTTCATGCCAAGTCTCGCAGCTTTTGACCATGAATTCCCAGCTCCCTTCTTTTTTTTCTGCATATGCAACATCTAGGAAGCTCTGGGCAGACAAGTATCATTTCATAGCAGCTATTGCTTGCAAAGGAAAAATAAAAAAGATTGCGGAGGTGTACTAATTATCCACAGTTTATTGTATAGAGTAGTTTACAAACAGTTATTGTGGACATTATCGGAAAGGCTGTAATTTGAGTGGGTCTAACGGGGTCTGTTGTAAGTCTACCGAAACTCTTGCAGTTAGGAATTAATTTTAATAAGAGCATTATTTGGAAAAGCCCATATTTTTAGATTTTATTATACCCGGTATTATGTGTTTGGATTATGACAATAAAACCAGTTGAATGCTGGAATGAATATAAATGTGCCTGTATCAAAGAGGTCTCTTGTCTTGATAACTTATCTATTTTTAAGTGCTAATCATCACCACCTCTGTTTTCTAAAATTGTGTGCAAATATAAGACCTCGTGTAAGCGTGTAAGTGAGCACTGTGGTGTGAATCTGGCAAATACTGTCTAGCAGTCTGTTCTGTAAGCCATGCATGATTGTCAGGATTAGGTTGTTTGACCTCCTGATAACGCAGGCTCTAGAAAATTTAACCCATTTCTAGAAAATTTAAGCAATATCCTTCTGAAAGGCAAGGAGAAATTCAGCCTTATTTAAAGAGTGCAGATAACGGGGACTCAGAGGTGTCCTGAGGGTGGGTGTTTCAGTGAGTAGTTATTTCTGGTGATTTAAGAAAAAAAGATTCAGTCTGAGTTTATGTCCTTGTTCCATAGGTTGAGTTTTCTTCTTCCTTTGTCTACTTAGTTAAGGAGCCTGCTAGTAGTGGAAATCACCTCCCATGATGGAGATAAATCATTGTTCAGCCTTCTTTTTGCTGAAGTGATCATATAATTTAAACTATTTCCACACAGTTCGTTTCCAGACCCACAAATTCTATGCATATATCCCCCAGTTTTTCAGCATCTTTTGAGCTGTGGGCATCAGAGGTGGCTCTTCTGGTACAGGAGAACACCACATTCTACTCACACTGTATGCAGAAACAAAATCACCTATTTAACCCTGGACAAAATTGCCTCTCCTCAAACGTCCAATTGTGTCATTAAATCCTGTAGCTCCAGCATGGCCCTGAAACCTCATTTTCAATTTATCTGCCCTGTCTCCCATATATATATATCTTTTAAGTCTCTGATTTCTGCCATACACTTCACCCCCCTGTAAGTGAGGTAGATCATTCACCATTGCTTTTTTTTTTTTTTTTTTGTTCCTAGACAGCTAGACTTGTATTTTCCTGTGTTAGTGTCTGATCTTTGACAGGACTGGGCCTATGGAGGGGGTTGAGTTGTTTGGCTCTAGTACCCTGAGTTTGGAAATATTTATCACTTTAAGCCAGTTCTGAGTTGCACTGGACTGAGAAACTTTTCTCTGTAGAGCCAGGTAAATGCACTGCCGTTCACTGACGGGTCCTCAGGAAAATGACATCTTGTTAATTATGCATGATAAAGTGCCCTGTGGTAATTTCATATAATGATATTCTTACAGTCACTAGTATGTGGTGTGTCACTCGACTGTTTGCAAAAAAACCAAGCCTGCAATGCTGGGACAATGCTATTTCTGCACTGCCCCCAGTCTGCTTTATTAAGTGTATTAAATCAGGTCAGGATTATCCAAGAAGTTCCCATCACATTCAGATACTGATCCCTGCAGTCACAACTATCCCTATTACTTTCTGCTTCCAGGATGGCCATTGAGTGAGATTTTCCAGGAGAGGCTGGAAAGATTTTTGTTGCTGTTGAGGTATTCAGAAAAATCACCTATGACAAAAAAGAAACTACAAATTTGGTGTTTGAGCACTCTTCTGTTTTTGTCAGGTTTGGGTTTCCTGCTGGTGTTTGATTTCATTTTTTTATTTTTTTTTTATTTTTTTTTTTTATTCAGTAGGAGTTCAGTCCTCTAGCAATTCCTCTGTGATGTTGCTCTGCAGCTCAAGTCCAGGCTGGATAACCATCTTGACCACTCACAACTGCTGGAGTAATATATCCCTTTGTGGTCCATCACAGACTCTCCTCTTCAGCTCCTCACATCACGTTGATGGCATCCGGGTCTTTTCCTTATCTGGATCATCTTTTTCCATTGTGCCTTCCTTTAGGTACTTCCCTTCAGCAAGAATATGGAGTAAAACCTTTCCTCCTTTGATCACCATGGTGTTGCTTTCTATTTCCCATCTCCTCAGTGCTCACTCTCATATTTTTTTATTGATTTACCACCCGCTGTCCTTTTCTCTGGGACTCTATGATTTCACCTCGATTACTTTTTTTTTTTCCCTCTTTTTGCCACCTTCATTTTTTTTCACAGGTTTTTCTTGAACAGTCCATTTGTTTCCTTGACATAACAATTACTGACAGCCTGGTATCCTGTCTCCAACAGCGGCAAATAGCAGATGCTTAGAGAATAATATAAGAAACAGGGTATGAATATAATAACCCTTATATATCCTGCCAGCAGTAATTAATATCACGTACGCCTGACTGCGTCGTCAATGTGTTTAAACGCAGCCCAGTGGGGGATATAATGCCTAAAAACACGTGAGTGAGGAAAGGATAATTTTACAGGATGGCAAATTTTCTGGTGTAACCATCTCTCTCCGAAACTGCCGCCCTGTCCTTGCCAGACATCGCTTCGTGTCGCGCAGAAAGCCACGGCGGCGCTGCGCTCGGTGCCGAGCCGGTCCTGGGGTCCATCTGTGAGGGTCCTTGCACCCGATTGGGAAGGAGCTTGTGTTTCTGTGCCTCAGAGGTTCCTCGAGGAGATGATTGCAGATGAAGGGACAAATCCTTGTGTTTGGTTACGAGCCCTTAAATGATCACGTTGCCTGAGAGACTCCTCTAGCTTTCAAGCTCTGGCTAGTTACAGTGCGAGCTGATAGAGCTGGAAATGTGGTGTTGCAAAAGATTTTGTGACAATTATGGCCACAAAGCAGAGAGGGAGAGACCCAAAACGGTATCCCTTGCCTCCAAAGAGGTCGCAGGTGTCTGTCCTGCTTGTCTTGTGGTAGGGTAGCCCAGGAACTACCAGCGTGGGCTGGCCCCAAACCGCACAGCTCTCTTGTCAAGCAGTGATTTGAAGATGCAGGGCTTCCCAGTACAGCACACGGGAGCCTGTGAGGGTTACCAGGGTGTGTGGACTTTGCTGTGGTGTGACATTGAGGTGTGTTACAGCAGCTGAGGCTGTAGGAAGATGGGGGAGGAATCTGGGGGGATTTTTCTGTCTGCGTCTTCTTTGTTAATTGGGGGTTCATTCTGTATTTCCAGATTTTTTTTTTTTCTTGAAATCTCCAGTATTCCATTAAATCTGAAACAAGGTCTGAACCGTGTGAAGCAAGTAGAAAAATATATTTGAATTTTTTGAAATCCTAGGTTTGAAGGTGGATTTAAAAATACCTTTACTGGTAAGTAGAATATTTTGTTCAGGGCACTGAGCAGCTAAACCAGGGCAATGGCGTTGCAGGTGTTAGACCTCTAATTACTAATTCTTCAGTTGTGTGTTTTCTCTGTGATCATCACTACTCTGGCAGCCAACATACTCACCACAGTTTGATTTATTCTCAGATGATGGTCTGCTCTGCTGATAGAATGATTTATTTCAGATTCGTATTTTACTCACGTGATATGTTTTATTTTTTTGGTTGTTGCTTTTTTCATTACCGTGCAAGATTTTTGGAGAAGTCCTTAGAACTTCCTTAGAATCTCATCTAGAAGACCAGTGGGAAGACAGAGGCACTTTATTGACGTTACTGGCCTTCAGTACCCAGCTCTTCACTGTTTGACCTCACCAGTAAGGATAAGGGTTCTTCTGTTCCTATAGACGAGTCCCTAAATCCTTACAGCTCCAGTGCATGCCGTGTGATTGTTGATTAAGACTGGACATTATTCTTCCTGTGTGGTTTTTTTTTCCCCCTTTCTCTTCCCAGAAGCAGAGGAGTGCTTATGATGAGCTATGCCAGGCGATCCTAGCAGTGGCTTTAGGGGGTGGTCAGGAGTACAGATGGCAGCACGTAGCGTGCCTTTCCTAGGTGGAGGCTTCCAATCTTGCGCAAAGTTGCGTCCGCCAGAGCTCAGGAATGTGTGCGTATGTAAATTACCTTCTTAGAAATTCAGAACAGAAAGGCCCCATAATTCCTTAGATGCTGAAGGGAACTGTATCTAGAGACTCAGGGTAGAAATATGCCTACCAATACATGTTTTAGTTCTGCATAAATCATCTGTAAGTATAGCGCACACTATTCATTTAGCTAGTGACAGTGTTATTTAGGAGTGATGTGAAACAGTCACAAAGTAATAAGGACTGCCTGAGAAGAAAATATGTGCTAAAGCTCTTAGGTGTAATGTTAATTTAAATGAAATATGTGCTCTGTTGGGGCTGTAGAATAGTTCTTGGAGAAATCTTAATAATCAAACCTTGGATGCTTAGAAGTTTGATTTTTTTTTTTTAATTTTTTTTTTTTCCAAAATGAAGATGCTGTGATTGTTTCAGAACGTTTAGACTAATTTTTAGATTGATTTTAATAATTGCATTCTTAAAAGGACGTTTTACGTGTACACCTAGGCTTATCTAATGGATGTAAGTGCAGTCCAGCAGGGAAGTGACCTGCCATACTGCAAGACAAGCAAGCACTTAAATTTTTGTGCAACAGCACACTTCTGCTGTGCTGTCTAAAGGATCTCTTATTAAGGCTTTACAAGCTTAGCTAGTCATGTAGCTTTAATGCTCTGTCATCTGCTTATTAGCTGTGGCTGGAGGAAGAACTTAAATCCAGAATACAAATGAAAGACTCTCAGTGCATCTGTAACAAGCAATCAAAAGCCAAGACCCAACCTTTTCTTATTCTCTAAATAACGTCGCTTTACGTCTGCATCAATGTTTTGGCGTGTAGCCCGTGTCCTGGGCCGTGGATTCCAGAAGATAGTTTTGATCAGGAGATGACTATCAATCGGCCACATCCCTGCCTCGAGTCATGATGAATTCAGAACCCTCTGTAGAGTTTGGAAGTGGGTTTATAACGTTGTCGTACGTTGGTGCAGAAAATTGCATCTCCTAGAGACGAGAAGAAGCTCGCTGGAAACACTTTGTGAATAATAATTATAGAGCTGTATTCACCTCTGATTCTAATTTGAGATTTCTGGGAGAAAACTGGGATAGATAGAATTTTCTCTTCTGCTACGTGTTGCTCAGGGACTACTCGCTTTGCTTCTGGCTGATTCGAGGTAGAATGAGAAAATACTTAAATTGAACATTAGACTTCCTCATAGTATGAAGGGCATCCTAAGGAGATGGATGCATGTTGTAGTGGCAGTGGTTTCTTTGAAGACTGGTAGCTCAGAGGTCAGGCTTTAAAATCTTGATATAATTTTCTGAGATAGTTCAGTTTAGTCAGAATGCTAGATTTTTGGATTGGAGAGGAAATAGAAGAAAAGAATGAGACGTCCTTTTGTTTTTTTTTTCTTTCTTTAAAGATGACAAGAAGAGGCAGCTCCTTTTAGACAAGATGCCCTGTTACCCTCTTCTTGTTTGACACTACTGGAGATGCTGACTCTGGAAAAGTGAAAAACCAAGGAAAAATTACCGCTTGGAGTTGTTGCTCCCATTTTTTTCTACTAGCCGTTGTGTACTGCTGTATAGAAATACATTGCAATGGCAGCATTGGGCTGGATGTGATTCAGGAGATGCACTGGTTTTTTAATGACTTTTGAAGCTAAATTACCTGCTTGTTAACAGTTCTTTGGCCATAAGGAAAGCTTTTGAGCATGCTCAGCGTTCACAGATTCCATAATCTGTTTTCCAGCGTTCGGGGCAGTTGCTGCTTGTGGCAGAGCTCTGCGAAGGGTTGACTTAATGGATGGTGTGGTTCATTTCTGTGCCATCTCTGAGGCTTGTCATAGAATCTGACATCTCTGGGTCAAACATTTTCCCAAGTTAGTGGATGGTGATTGCAAGCAAGGAGGGAAGGATATTATAAAGGGAAGCTGTATGTGGATTTAGCAAACAGAAGCTACGTACTATTTATGTAGCTGCCACATCGTGTTAAAGGCCTTTGAATATCCTGTGTGACAGCATCTGTCCCAATATGGATTAGTGTTCCACTGGACCTGCAGTGGTTGAGGTGGACTGTGAGTCCCAAGCTACTGAAGGGTTCCTTAAATCAAGAGATCGAGTCTTTCAGAATAAATATTTTACGGCTCAGGTTTACCCTGTGAGATTATTAACGGCACCGAATAAACGTGTGAAGTCCTGGAAGCTGTGCGCGGTGTCTCACTCACACAGGTCCCTGGTAGCTATGGCAAAAGTAAGAAAGGGGTTATGTCCTCAAAATCCACGGTATCCTCCTCATTATGTGAAGAGGAGGAAGGGAAGGGTGGGGCTGACTCTCACTGCAGGAACTTCTCAAGTTTGCAGCTGAATACCTGCCAAAGCTGAATGGAGAAACATCTCTCTTGTCTCAAATTTGCTGAAAATGTCCCTAAAAAGAGGGCTATCACACCTTTCAAAATAAGGCTAATAAATTTGTTTTCTGTCTTTTGATTGCGCTCCGTGAAATGCGTACGATGCAGGATGAGACTGAATATCATGTTCTGAACGTGCAGTAGTGTTTTTTTGTGAGAAGCTTTATTTTGTGTTTTAATTATTGCATGGCAAGGGTTCATTTGCGCTCATAAGAAGGCGGCAATTTAATTGAATTCTTAATTTTGATGGGCAGGATCCAAAGCATTACTAGAAGATGTTTCCTATAATGTTGACAATTCGCCTTTTATAGCACTTATTGATATGCTTTTCACGGCTTACAGATGTATGTAAGAAATAGTACGTATTTATAGACCAAACTTATAGTTTAAGTCAAACAAGCAGGTCTTGCCTTTAGTAGAAAACATTTTCCTGCACAAGGCCTCTGATTTTTAAATAGTGTGGGTAACGGTGTCTTTGCTGTCTGAGGAGTGTGTGGGTATGACTCATAGTGTCATAAATACTACGGCTATTACAGGGAGCATCCAAGTGAAATTACACAAAATTATATATTTGCCAGGGTTCTTTTCTCTGACGGCCAAACTTCAAAATAGAAAGCTCTGTTCTGCATTTTGATGCATTTGAACTACTGAATGTTCTCGCTGGCCCGCTAGACAGTTTAATAGGGCTCCTGAACATCGTCAATAATTCATGTGTCTCTTAAATGAATGTGTGGTACGTGTTGTTCGGCCGTCATCTGAGCAGATGATGTTGGGAGCTACTCGAGGATGCTCAGGGGCGTGCTCAGTGCTGGCCCTCGACCTTGGCGAGGGACGAGGTTCTTGGATTTGAACCCCTTGTGGGTGATGCTCCCAAACAGCAAACTGTCCTCTTTGTCCTCACCGTAACCGTTTCTTTTCCTGCAATGGAGGCAACTGTTAGCCGAGGATGGGGTGAACTCCCTTTGCTGTGACTTGCCTGGTGTAAAGGGTGTAAATTATCCCCAGCGTATCACTGCCAGTGCTGGCTGGGCCAAAAATGGGAAACCGATGGTCCAGCTAGAGAGGTGTGGAGGAAGCTTAGGCTTAGGGGTTTGTGAGGATGCAGGTGGCATTAGCAGCAGTGGAATTGAGTGTTTAACTGGAACACACTGTTCCAGTCCAAGACGGAACTGAAAATTATTGTAAAATATGTTAACTGGTATTTATGAAGAAACCTAATGGGATGTGTTATTTCTTTTCTTCTGTATGCATTTACTGGCTTTATTCATATTTTACAGCACTGTGACATTGCTTGGTATGCTAAAGATCTTACCCAGTTAGAAGGTCTTGGAATCAAAGAGCATGAGAAGGGCCATGGCTGAGTTCCCAAGGGCTTGTCCTCTTGACATGGCTCAGGGAGTCCTGCTGGCAACATTTACTGGCTTTGATCTCATTTTACCACAGGAGAACTGAGGCATGCAAACCATTGAGGCATGACATATCTAGGATGAGCATCTCAGCAGAGCTGAGAAATGACTGTGAGTTTCCTGGATATCAGTCCAGTCTTTTCCTGCAAGAGCCTTCATCCTTTAGACTTGTCACATTCGAGCCATGCTAATGTGTCTCTACAGGTAGAGGTAAGAAGTTATAAAGAGCTCAGAAATTAAGGGTGTCGTGTCTTGAACAGGTATTCTTGAAAACTGTTAAAGGTTTCTGAATAAGAATTTGTTGAGCAAAGAGCAGTAACACATTAGATAAATGCAAGAAAGCGGTACCTATAAGCTCTAGTGTGAGAGTTTTTCTGTAGGTGGAATGAGTCCGAAGCCAAGACCACCTTCTCTCTTCTTATTTGAATTTGCTGTTCTTTATTAGACTTCTAAGAAAAATCTCACGCTGACTACCTGAATTCTGTATTTATTATCCGGATAATGGCCAGGTTGTGCTCCACCTTTGTTCAGGACGCAGAGGTGTGAAGAACTCCGTTGCTTTGCAGGTTTCGGGAGTCAAGCTACAATCCCCAGACAATTGTGAGCTGTGCTGGTTTGAAAACAGCTTTTCTACAGCTCACTTAAGGACTGGTAATGCTGGTGATGCAGCACAGCATTGCTCCCTGCCAGCATGACTTCTGTGCCCGGTGAGCTGGGGAGCAGCAGGAGTCTGTTCAGCTCTGTCCCATCATGACTTTGGTTCGGGCTGGTGGAGACACGGGTTCACTGGTTCCGCTGCTGTGTTCCTTATGCCTTCGTCACAGGGTGGAGTGCTTGGGCTAAGATCAGAATTCTGGCTCTGTCACTGGCAGGAAAAGGAGAGGTGTTCCATTCCAAGGGTTACCCTGCTTACTCCTCTGGGATGTACAGCTCGAGCCACTTTTGAATTCGGCTGTCAGCAGGGCATCGGAGATCCTCGCTCAGGTACCACACAGGACAGTGTGTGTCACGTGGAAGTTTCCATGATGTTTGAAAAAGACATAAAAGGGCTGTGAGTACCCACTGGCTGGGGCTGAGCTTTGAGCAGTGCTGCCTCTGTTGGCTGTCGCATAACTGGAGCTGCTGAGACTTATACAGTGGTTGTGTTGCTGTTGCCCAAACTGCTCATCCCCAAGGAGGTAGCTCTGAAACGTGACAGGATGATACCACTTCATGAAGAATGGTTTTACCCCTATTTTCCTCTCTCATTGCTGTGACGAGTGCTGGAGTCCCTCCAGACTGTCAGTGGGCTACAGCCTGGGACCCTCTATTCAAATCTGGGTTTTGCTTTATTTCATAGTGTCATGTTTTGTTGCCATGGAAACTCCCCAACCTAAGTCAAATTAGAAGACTGTCAGGTGCATAACCGATGCTGTCATTAAGGAACTTTTTCAGCTAGGGACACTTGCTCATAGTGTGTCCTACCAGGCAGGCAGTGTGGCAGCAAGAGAGGCTATGTGGCCATCAAAGCTTGATGGGAGCCTCTAAGGCTGTGGAAGAGCTGGTAAAGACAGCTGCTGCACTCCTAGAGAGGAGTTTCCTTTGGCTGGTGTTCCTTACAGCTGTCGTGCTCATACCAATTATATCCATAGGAAAAGAAGAATATTTTGCCATTATTGAAAGGATGTGTGAACTCCCCAGTTCAAGAGGAACAGGGAGATACTGGAGAGACTCCAACAGAGGCTATAAAGATGATGAAGGGACTGGAACATCTCTCCTGTGAGGAAAGGTTGAGAGACCTGGGGTTGTTTAGTCTGGAGAAGAGAAGGCTGAGAGGGGATCTGATTCATGTCTAGAAATCTCTGAGGGGTGGGGGTCAAGTGGAAGGGGCCAGGCTCTTTTCTGTGGTGCCCTGGGACAGGACAAGAAATAACAGGTACAAGCAGGAACACAGGAGGTTCCACCTCAACAGGAGGAGAAACTTCTTTCCTGTCAGGGTGATGGAAACTGGCCCAAGCTGCCCAGAGAGGTGGTGGAGTCTCCTTCTCTGGAGACTTTCCAAACCCCCCTGGATCTGTTCCTGTGTGGCCTGCCCTGGGTGATCCTGCTCTGGCAGGGGGGTTGGACTTGATGATCTCCAGAGGTCCCTTCCAACCCCTCCCATTCTATGATTCTATGTGCTTGGGTTACATGTAAAAGCCTGTCCGCAAAGTTAATATTGAAAAGGACAAATTTACAACAGTAGTAAAAAAGCTCAGCAGAAAATATGTTGTTTTCAGGAAAAATGGATTAACCACAAAGTGTACCTTGGAGTGAGGGGTCAACTTCTATCACTGAGCAGGGATATATGCCTGTGAGACATCCAGGCAATTTTTTTGTGTCTGTTGTCCTGGAATGAATAAGAATGGCTGATTAGCATCAGTATTTGGCATCCTCCTTGCACTCTGGCATAACATAAACTGCTAATGACAGTATCTTCCCCCTTTTGGTCCTGCTCCTACTGTTGTCATCGAAGGAGAACATCAGTAACAGCAAAACCTTACTTAAATGCTGTAGAGCCAAACATGTGCCTGAAAAAAATAGTTTTTCCTTTCCTGTCTTTGTGAAGCTTTAGAGGTTCTGTTATATTGGTAAGCACTTAGGAAAAATGCCACATTAGCAGGACAAAAACACAATGCACAAGAGAATGTGCAACTCTTTAAGGCAAAGACATTAGATTGAGAGAAAATGTGTCTCTGCTTCTATCTGAAAAGAAGATATTTACATCTGCATAAGGAATTCAGTTTTGGTTGCTGGGAATAGTCTGGGCATCTTCACTGTAATTATTAAGAATTACTAACTTGTACAATTACTGCTTTGAGAGAGATGCGAATGTACATGTTTTATTCAGAGGACATCGAGAAGTGAAGAACCGATTGCTAATAAAAAAGCTGGAGGAGTTTCCTTGTTTGCTTGGCAGATAATACAGGAATTCAAGAATTGCCAGGCTGGAGAAGGCTTCAGGTCCCTCTTGTTCGGTGTCTGATCTGACAGATACTAAGGTGTCTCTGACATTTCAGAGAAAGTAGGAGTCTTGTTTTAGGAAAGGTAAGATAATTTCTTCCCCTAGTGAAAGCCAGCAGATGGAAGGGGGAGGACAGCAGAGATGCAGAATGGATATTACTTTTCTTACAACTTTTTTCTTAATGACTGTGTCTTTACATTTGCAAAACTCTGAAAGATAATCGTCCGTTTGGAAAGTGGTCAGTGCCAGGATATTGTTTCACGTAAATCAGCAGCTACTCTTTTATGAACATAAGCTTTTGGTGCTCAGAAGCTCCTTTCTACATCGCCAGTCACACAGCCATAGCGTGAGGGCTGCCGTAGGACACCCTGAACTCAGGGAGGATGTGCCTCCTCGTTTATTGGTCTTGGATCGTATTCAAATAGCAGAATCGGCCCCCAGGGCCCGCAGCCTGGAAGTCAGGAGCAGCAGGAGTTTCTGTAGTGTGGAGTGGTCCAGGTCATGAATTTGCTGATCATCTGCTTATATGATTCAAGAAGAGTAAACTTTTCTGGAACTGTTCCAAAATGCCCACAACTCTGCATCTTACAAGTGTTGTTACATACCAGGTAAAACTATTTTCTATTTTTCTTCCATAAAACTGTAGCTGTGTGGTGTTGTTCTCTAACAGGATGGAATCTTGCCGTTCGGCCGTGTAGATCAGCTTTCTTCTTCATCCTCGCCGTAGCGGCTGCCAGGTTTTTGTGTTGGCTTTTTGGTTGTTTTTTTTTCACGAACTTACTGCACTGATTAAAATAGCTGAAGTAGGATGTACTTTTTTCCATGAACGCTTCCAGAACTGGAAGCCTAATCTAGGGCTCTGCTAACAGGTGCAGCTACTCCTTGTCAACAAATAGGTGTCAGTTCGCCGTTCCCGGTAGCTGCTTTAATTGGTCGGGTTGTGAACGCTCCTGCTGAGTCTCGCTGCAGACTCCCATTTGGCTCTCATTTTGGACTCAGTAAGTATTTCCTGCTGCAGAATGCTGTTGGAACCAGCTCTTCACACGCCTGTCTTCTGGTCCTTGGAAAGCCCCCGTTTTCACAGCACATTTTCTTTTTGAAGTCTGATTCAAAGCCCATTGTAATTGGTGCAGTCTTCCTATGCATTTTAATGCGTCCAAATCGATGGTCATGCGTTTAGGAACAAAGACTCTTGCTTGCATCTGCAGAGTGGGAGGATTTGCTGTGAAGAGTGCCAGCGACGGTGAAAGGGAACTCGGGTGTCGTGCTGAAAGCCAGCTCCAGCTTTGCGCCCCGGTGTACCTGTTTGGGGGAGAAGGTTTATTGCTCCCTGTTGATCAGGTGGCTGCCTCGACATTCGGCGCCGCTCTGAGATGAACGTGTCTTTCAAAGGATGATGGCAATTTGTAAGGGGTTCGGAAAAGTTCTGCAGAGCTGACTGAATGCCTGTAAAATCTGCGTTTGGAATGAGGGGCTGAGGCTGGTTAAAATCAGGTTAAGAGGACACGTTATACTTACTGTGCAAATACTATAGTCGGAGATTTATGGCCTCAGGAGGCTTTTGTCTATTAGTTTAAAAATCACAGAATCATAGAATGGTAGGGGTTGGAAGGGACCTCAAGAGATCATCGAGTCCAACCCCCCTGCCAGAGCAGGATCACCCAGAGCAGGCCACACAGGAACAGATCCAGGGGGGTTTGGAAAGTCTCCAGAGAAGGAGACTCCACCACCTCTCTGGGCAGCCTGGTCCAGGCTCTGTCACCCTCACAGGAAAGAAGTTTCTCCTCCTGTTGAGGTGGAACTTCCTGTGTTCTAACTTAAACCCATTATTTCTTGTTTTATTGCTGGGCACTACTGAAAAGAGATTGTCCCCTTCCTCTTGACCCCCACCCCTCAGAGATTTATAGACATCAGTAAGATCACCTCTCAGGCATCTCCTTTCAGGTCTAAACAGCCCCAGTTCACTCAGTCTGTCTTCATAAAAGAGACGTTCCTATCCCTTCATCATCTCGTAGCCTCTGTTGNAGGTTATTGCTCCCCAGATGCAGGACTCTCTACTTGGCCTCATTGAACTTCATGAGGTTGACCTTTGCCCAGCTCTCCAGCCTGTCCAGATCTCCTTGGACAGCAACGCAGCCTTCCTGTGGGTCAGCCACCCCTCCCAGTTTTGTATCATCAGCGAACTTGCCCAAGTACAGGAGGTATTTTTTAGCCTGCAGACTGAGCAGCTGCTGTTCTTCACCTGCTGTTTTGTCACAGGGACTGTACCACAGTCAGTATTTCCGACTGTCAAAAAAAATAAGAACAGCCACCTGCCATCAGTCACTAATATGGGTTGATTTGTTCCTGAAAGTACATAATTCAGAAATTGGAGTCATCCCTTCAGGCTGAAATTTGCTGTACTGAGTGTAATTCTACTTCAGGAGAGTGTATTTTTACAGTTGAAAAAGGAAAAGCTTCTTGATTGTAAACATCAATCATTAGAGATATAGAATACCTTTATTCAGTTTTTTTTTTTAAAGCCTTTTTCTTAAGAAAAAAAAGAAAAAAAAGGGTTGTAGGTGTCTGTGGCATTATTATCATCACAGTATGTGTGATACTGTTGAACTCGTGGGTTTGTAATTTTTTTGAAGCCTGTGAAAGTTACTGTTCACATGGCCATTTCCCATAAATATACATAAAATATCTTTGAAGTGGACAGTCCCAGGCAGTACAATCTGGGCCTGAAGTCCTTGCAGAGGGGAAAAAAAATGTGATTTCTCAAATCATTCCTGTTTTGCTGATGTTCTGTTTTCTTCTCATTGAGTTGCTCTTTAACTGCTAATCTCTCAGGTAGTTCTTTCTATCGTTTTAAATGAATCATCTGCTGTTGTGGAACGCAATTACTGACATACAGTGAGATGTGTAATTTTTTTTTTTTTCATCTTTACGTAACATAAACCCCACCTCCTTCTGACCAGCTGAATTTCTGGCTGTGCACTAAGAACACGACCGTGGCCCGGGGAGCTCACGATGGTCACCAGAGCAGCTTGATACTGCTTCCCTGATTAGCTGGTGCTCCAACTGGGGCTAAGATGCTTGCAACAATTTGCCAAGGACACAGAATAACAGGAATAATTCCTGAGGTTTTGAGTCTATTTATAACTACCAAAAAAAAAAAGTGCTTTTTAAAGACAAAAATTGCATGAAATGTCTCCTGTCAAAATCTCACTCATCAATGTCAAATTCTCCTGACATTGACAAATAGCTATGTCTGCATGGAAAATGTGACAAAACGGAGTTTTGAATTTGCTGCTGACTTTTGTTATCTGCTGTATTCCTTGGAATTAGCTCATTTCTCAGGAAGGCATTCGTTTGCATCTAACCACTCTAAAAAGGGGTGAGTTTTTCCCTCAAAGTAACCTTGATCTTGAGCGTTATTAAAACTGTAGTTTACTATTTATGAAATGCATATCACAGGAGCCAGGAGGAGAACTGTGCGTAGCAAGTTGTACAGCCACGTAGACAAAGCAGTAAATTTGTGGCCTGGAGCTCCTAAAGATGTCCTCAGCCCCATCAATGGAGCAGAAGGGAGAAGCTGTTGCCGTGTGCCCTGCGTGAGGAGTAAGGCAGTCAGTTTGTCGTCATGGTGTTGCCCAACACGTGCTTGTCCTTGAAAAGACTTTCCAAAGCCTCATGCAAATTTAGTCCAAGGTAGGGGAGAATAAGTGTGAAGGACAGTAGAAACCAAGTGTGTGTGAATGGTCTGTGGATGTGGTCCGACTCTGCGTTGATATTGATAAAAAAATATAAATGGAGGTTATAATCCTGACAGACAGGACATATGAGATATTTCTATATTATATAATGTATATTACATGTATAGTATATAACCTGGCAAGAGGCAGCTGTTTGTTTTGGATTTCATTTTGTATCCTAAAGGAGCATCTATATATCAAAAATGTTCAGAAGTTAGTGGTCCTTCATCGGCAAGATCATTTCCCTTTGATCCATGAAACAAAAGCTGCCCTTTTGTGATGCAACATCCTCGGCTTCTGTTTCAGAAGTCGCTGTATGAAGGGATCCAGGCCCAGTTTCTTGGAGAAAGAAATATCTCAGGATCTGCACAACTCTTTGCTCTGCTTTCCTTCCGGGCTAGCTGCAATCACAGAATCATTAAGGTCTGAAAGGACCTCCAAGATCAAGTCCAACCGTCTACCTAGTGCTTTCATGACCACTAAACCTTGTCCCAAAGTGCCTCATCTCCATGTTTTTTGAACACCTCCAGGGATGGTGACTCCACCACCTCCCTGGGCAGCCTGTTCCAGTGCCTCACAACTCTTTCAAGTAATCTAAACCTCCCCTGATGCAACTTTAAACCCATTACCTTTCGTCCTGTTGCTACTTACTTGGAAGAAGAGACCAACACCCACCTCACTACAACCTCCTTTCAGGTAGTTGTGGAGAGGGATAACATCTCCCCTCCTCTTCTCCAGACTGAACAACCCCTGTTCCCTCAGCCACTCCTCGTAAGGCACGTTCTCTAGACCCTTCACCAGCTTTGTAGCCCTTCTCTGGACCTGCTCCAGCACCTCAGTTTCTTTCTTATACTGCGGTGCCCAAAATTGAACGCAATACTCAAGCTGTGACCTCTTCAGTGCTGGGTACAGGGTTACCATCTCTTCTCGAGTCCTGCTGGACACACTGTTCCTGATGCAAGCCAAGGATAATTGGCCTCCTTGACTTTCTGGGCACACTGCTGGCTCACGTTCAGCCCACTGTCCACCTTTATTTTTGCCAGGCACCTATTCAGCCACTCACCAGCTATTTCTGGCTGGCGTACCTCTCAGAAGAGGCAGGACCTGCCGGGGAGCGGGTTGGAGGCTCTCCCATGTTCACCCTGAGGCTGATTTTTATCCTTCCTTTGCAGACACCTGTCTTTGCTTGCTTATCTCCCAGGCCCTACTCAGAAACCTGCTTTATTTGCATATATGTTTGAGTTGTTGATTTTATTTATTTTTAAATGCAGGCATTGCAATCTGTATTAGTGGTATTCTGGGTTTCTGGGTTTTTTTCTGTTCTCTCTTTCGGTAGCAAATTCCTTCTTTCAGTGAAAAGGGTGTTTCCTTAATATTTGTCACGTAGATCAAGCAGGCAGAGGAGTGAGAGAAGTGGCTAAACATGCCCTCTTCTCCCCAGTAAGTGTGCATGTTGGTACAGGCTCTGCAAGCTCAGGATCATGGGCTGACATATGACTCCAGCTGGGGCTGCAGGTATGGCCCTGGACCACTAAAGCCCACCCAACGATCCCCCTCGCGGTGTAGGAGTTGTCCTTATAAAAGCTGTGACCCTGAACATCTTGAGAGGGCATGATGCAAGGCAAATGGAAGCCAAGTTTTGGTGACAGTGTTGCTAAGACGGCTCATCTCATCCTTCCGTGTGCGAGCGGAGTAGGATGGAGTGGGAAGGTGGTAGAGGATCATCAAAGCTAATGCTGCTAACGTGGCGTTAGCTGGTTCCAGAAGGAGGTACGTGGAAATTAATTCTTGGAGAGTGACTTTGATAATCATCTTGAATTCACCTGGGCTTGACTGGGAGATGGTGATACTTAAGTAGGTGACTGAGAGGTGCAGATAAAAGGTTGTCCCTTACACAGCCTTGCTGTGCCACGACTATCCGTGCTTTGTGGCTCTCGGTGGGAAGAAAGCCAAGCGAGCAGATGCTGCTGAATTATACAGGCAGAATCCCATTTCTCATTCATGGTGGAGGTAGATGGAATGTCTGTAGAGATCTATTTGAAGAGCTCCTTCAGTAATTTTAATAAAATCATGACTTGCTGGTTTCAAAGCAGTCAGCGACTCGGCCTGTTTGGTTACATGTGGCAATACAAGAAACCAAGATGTTTTTTACAGAAAAGACTGCACACAAGTTTTGCATCTCCAAGGTTTGTTGTAAACAGCATAGAAAAGCAAGAGGTATTTTAATACATGAATTAAGGAGGATCGTATCTTTCTATGTATTATCCATTTCTTGTTGATTAATTTATTTTAACGACGAAATCCAATCTGCTGCAGGTCGCTGAAACCCAGTAGCAATAAATCTGTTAGATACATATATCTACCATCAACCCTAGAGCAATGTATAGATTTTTTTTTTATATATATATACTATAACAAAAAGCTACTTTAAAGAATAGAGGAAAAGCCAAATCCTTTCAGGAAAAGACTGCTCCAGTGTGGGATTCCACAGGGTAATAACGTCCATCCACCTGGTCCAGTGTGGTATCCTTCAGGTGGATATCTACTCCACTCTTAACCTCCATGGGCTGCAGGGGAATCTGCTCCAGCACTTGGAGCACCTCCTCTCCCCGCTTCTTCCCCGACCTTGCTGTCTGCAGAGCTGGTTCTCTCTCATGTTCTCGTTCCTACCTCTGGCTGTAGCTGCTGTTGCACAGCAACTTTTTTCCTCTCTTAACTATGTTATCGCAGCGGTGCTACCACCATCTCTGCCGGGTTTGGCCTTGGCCATCGGTGGGGCTGTCTCGGAGCGGGCTGGCACTGGCTCTGACACCGGGGAAGCTTCTAGCAGCTTCCAACAGAAGCCACCCCTGTAGCCTCCCGCTACCAGAACTTTGCCATGCAAACCCGATTCGATCTACCCCTGCTAAGTTTGTTAATTGATACGAAGAATTCACATTTTCTGATGCGTGATCCTTGCTTATTCTTGTAACAGCATCTTCCAGAGGTGTCTGGAGCTGTAGTAGTTCTGGAGTACGCTCATGCCTTGCAAGCTGGGGAAGGCATTCCCCTGGCGTTGCTCACAGTTAGTAGAGTTGTTCACCTCTGAATACCTCCTTCCCTTAATTTAGGGAGGTGATTGCGCTGTGCCTGATTCTGAGGCTTCCGTTGAAACAAAGGTGCTGCTGCCGGAGTGGCGCCAATGTCTTCATTTGCTCTTTGGTCATGTACGAACAAGACGTGCGTGGCCAACGTTCCCACAAAGGGGCAACTAATCCAGGTCTGATTTATTTACTGCAACGGGGAAAATTCCTGATTTGGCTTATTTGAAGGAAGACACGTGAAAATAGTCCAGATATCCTCCCAGAGACGCTGGTACTGGATCACAGGATCGTTGTCTCTTTATGAAACTTGTAGAGAAAATGATAACACAAATTAGAAGTGTGGCTGGAAAGCTGCCTGACAGGGGGACCTGGGGGTTCTCATCGACAGGCGGCTGAAGATGAGCCAGCGGTGTGCCCGGGTGGCCAAGAAAGCCAAGGCGTCCTGGCTTTGGTGAGAAATAGTGTGACCAGCAGGAGTAGGGAGGTGATTGTCCCGCCATCACTGCTGAGGCCACACCTTGGGTAGTGTGTCCAGTTTTGGACACTTCAGTACAAGAGAGATAAGGAGGTGCTGGAGCGAGGGCAGAGGAGGCAACGAAGCTGGGGAAGGACTTGGAGAAGAAATATTATGAAAAGCAATTGAAGGAGCTGGGGCTGGTTAGTTTGAAGAAGAGGAGGCCGAGGGGAGCCCTCCTCACTCTCTACAACTACCTGAAAGGACACTGTAGAGGGGTTGGTGCTGGTCTCTTCTCACAGATAATTAATGAGAGAACAAGAGGGAACGGCTTCAAACTGCAACAGGGGAGGTTTAGACTGGACATTGGGAAAAAATTTTTCACAGAAAGAGTAACCAGCCGTTGGAACAGGCTGCTCAGGGAGGTGGTGGAGTCCCCGTCCCTGGCTGCGTTTAAAGGCCCTTCAGAGGTGCTGTTGGGGGATCTGGTTTAGGGGTGAGCTTTGGAGAGCAGGGTTAAGGGTTGGACTCGCTGAGCCCAAGGGGCTTTTCCAACCTGAAGTGATTCTGTGATTCTATGCGATGGTTCTAATTCCTACACACCTGCAAAACCCATATAATTTTAGTTGATTTTCCCCCTGTTTGTGTTTTCTAGGAGAGGTACTGAAATAAGATACTGTGTCGTAAAGTAGATTTATTCCTCTCCTTCTCCCTGAGCCTAGGATGTATTTAGCAATTTAGCAGTTTTTCATAAAAATGACCACGTTGTATAGTATGGATAATTTTACTGCCGTTGTATTCAGTTTTAATACTACTTTCCAATAGGCATTTTTCATGATATATGTCATTTCAGTGTCCTACAAATCCACTTAGGAGAACAGAACAAATTAATGGTGCTTACCAATAATGGATCTCGTCAAAATTCCTTTTAAAACGACAATGATCATAGTAATTTGTTGCAATTAATTTCATGTGTCGGGCGCTCTCTGTGCAATTTGTATTGGAGAGGAAGGACGATTGTTCATCGGAACCTGTCTTGTCATCTTGCCGAGGTTTATTTACCATAATAAATGTGAAAGCAAATCCACAGAATCGGTGGATAAACCTCGTAAAGCAAATAACCACAATATTTATGTAATCAAATCTACCTGTTACAAAAATATTAAAAAAAAAAAGTCAATCAGGTGTCATCCCCAGGAGCAAAAGGCTGAGATTTACACTTCACTGATTATAAATTAGTGGTTTGGATATCTTCTTAAAGTTCTTCTGTAACATTTTATTTTCTGGTTTTATTTTATTTTAATTAAATTTTATTTTATTTTAATTAAATTTTAT
>VWZK01017984.1:51504-113681 GCA_013396935.1 Baryphthengus martii
TTATTTTATTTTTAATTTTATGGTTTAATGTTTAAAATTTTTTTTTATTATTTTATTTTTTATTTTTTACAATTTGTGTATTTTATTTTTTTTTTTGGTCATTTTTGAACTTTATTTTAAAGTTGCCTCTAACAAGTATACACCAGACTCAGGCTCACGTTCCCTAAATCATCAGTCCCCACATTCTTGACGTGATGGGCACTTGATGTATCGCAGGGAACTTCAGCTTTTAGAGAAAAGGGAATACTCTTCCGCTCCCACCGTGTCACCACGAAGGGATTTGTGCAGAGTGGCCCTGACGCTCCAGTGCTGCCGTGTCCTCATCGTGGCTGGCTCACAGCCTTGCTCCCATTTCCTCCTCCTGGACTCAGTCCTGAAAGTTGAAGGGAAATTCCTGCTTCACGGAAAACTCCTTTTTGCCTCTGAAGCGACGCTTTGCTCGTTGGGCTTCCTGGGTAAGAAATGGTGTGTAAAGCTGGGACGTGATAGAGCAACCGGCGGAGAGCAAAGGACACCAGCAGCTTCTTGCACGTGGCGTGTATTTTACTGTGAGGAATGAGGATACCCTTTTACTCTAGGCTCTGAAAGAGAAAAGCCTCTTGAATTAGCAAACACAGAGAAGTTCCGCAGGGGAGAAACATCAGCGCTGCGCTGGCAGCTCCCAGGAGCTCTGTTACCGTCTCTAGAGCTCGTACGGCGGACCCAGAGAGCGCTGAACACGTGTAATACTATTTAATGTCAGATATTTTTTTCTAGGTTTTATTTTCTGATGTTAATCCGTAGTTTTAATTTTTATTTCCCCTGCAGAAACGTTATGTGTGCTGTTGCCATCCGATGTGTAGCGCAGAGCACCGTGGGGAGCTCCCCTTTGGGGAACTTGTGTGTAGAGAGGAGGATGTGATAGAGAGTTGGAGGCGAGTACCGAGCAAGTTGTGCACCTACTTGCAAATGTGTTGTTACAATTACCGGTGTTTTGCCGTCGATGTAAAATCACAACTTCAAGCACTAGATTCTTAGTATGTTTGAGGTAGTGAGAACAAACTCTGTGTATCGCGTTCCAGAACAGACTCCTCTGTGTATCGCGTTCCAGAACAGACTTGAAGATGTTTTAGACCGAGTGTGTTATGTCCTACAGACCTCTGGACGTATCTGTTTCCTCAAGCAGGTGTTTAAAATTTAAGTCACTGTTTTCAGGAGGAGTTTGTTTGGCTTTACATATGCAAATGGATCTGGAACTTGTGGTGCAAAATTTAAGTCCTAAAGCAATTCTCTGCGCTGAAATCTCACAGAAAAAGAAGGTGAATATAATTTTCTGCTGAGATGTTTACAATGAAGAGAACAGCTTGTTGCTATAGAATCCAAAATAAGTTTTTCAGGTTTGAGTTTTTTGAATGGCTTTAGCTTTTGCATTTTAAATTGTGGAAGGAATTATATTTGGAAGTGGAGTATGCTGCAGGAGCAAAGAATCTGAACTATCATATTTTAGAAATGAATAGGTGCTGTATTAATGCTTATATTAGGTCAATCCCTCACGGGCTGTCATAGTCATAGATGCATATTACTTTTCCCTGAGTGACATAATTGTTTTAATGTCCTGTGCGACACCCGGAAGGAAAATTAGTTAGTCTTGTTGAGGAGACCTGATACCGTCCTGAGTGAAGGCTTTTCTGGGCACTGGTGCGGCTGCACCTTGAGCCCTGGGTTCAGTTTTGAGCGCTGCAGTATCAGAAAGACGTTGAGGGGCTGGAGCAGGTCCGGAGAAGAGCGATGAGTCTGGTGAAGGGTCTTGAGAGTGAGTCTTATGAGGAGCAGCTGAGGGAACTGGACTTGTTTAGTCTGAAGAAAAAGAGGCTGAGGGAAGACTTTATTGCTCTCTACAACTACCTGAAAGGAGGTCGTAGTGATGTGAGTGGTGGTCTCCTCTCACAAGTCACAACTGGTAGGACAAGAGGAAATGTCGTCAAGTTGTGCCAGGGGAGGTTTAGGTTGGACATTAGGAAAACCATCTTGTACCAAAAGGGTATTCAAAGACTGGCACAGGCCATCCCTGGGTGTATTTCAAAGCCGTCTAGAGGTGGAACTTAAGGATATGGTGGTGTAGCGGCACTGAAAGAGTTAGATCTTGGTGGAGCGTTGATGATCTTAAAGGTCTTTTCCAACCAGAGCGAGCCTTTTGATTCTGTGAAAAATGAGGCTTTGAGGAAGGCTGGAGGGTGGTGGAGCTCGTGGGTTGGTTTTGAGGAGCTGGCGTTGAGCTGACGCCGGCTGCGGACTTGACTGAACCGGGTAAGGAGCAAAGGCCCTGGCAGGGTGGTAGCGTGCACCGCAAGTGGAGCTGTTTGTTCTGGAAGACACGAAAACCTAACACCCAGGCAGGGGGTAGTTATTACAGCTTTTGTCACATTCTTCGGCGAGATGCACCAAGCTTTTATTTAAAACCTGATATTAATATGCTAATATGAGGAGTCTTGCTAAATTCTAGTCTGCTTAATTATATTCTGCTTAGCTACCCTTCCACTGATGTAGTTTTATTCTGCGTTTCTTACCTGAATTTGTTGTATTGTGTGAGATCTTGTAGGAGACGCTGAGTATTCAACAGATCTTGACAAATAACCGTGACTGGTCTGTGAGATGGAACGGGATCCTTCTCCTGTAAGGAGCTGCTGGGTAGAAACGTAATGTTTTACTGTAAGAAAACTCATCAAAATTTATGACCAAAAAATATTTTACCTCCTCTGATGCTCTGAAAATTTGTTGTGACAGATGGCCCCGTGCTCAGGGACTTGTAGCCTTCGCTTTGCTGCTGTTTACATAGAGTCTTTAATACCTACAGAAAACAAAAATCCAGGTCTTTCCAAGGCTGCGATTAGATGCAGAAGAATGATTGAGGCACACTGGTAGATGAGTTATTGGTGTGCCTGCTGACCCTCAAAGCATCATCACTTATACCTTCAAAATAGAAATCACAGTTAGAGAAGAGCTGAGTACTTGTGCAAATACTAAAAAAAGAGCTGTCTTTGGGTGATCAATGGACGCTGTCAGCTTTGGCAGAGCTCTTCAGAAGCATAAGAGTTTAACAAAAGCATCTTAAAGGAACTTCTTTTATAAGGAACTTTTATATCTACTTCATAATAAATGAGCAAGTTGCTCATGAAATAAATATGGCTGCCTGCAATAGATAAATTTTTGTAGCCCCGTGTATTTTGAAAAGGTGTGAGTTGTCTGAGGTGAAGGTTAGACATTTGGAACAACATCCATTTCGTGCCGTCTTTGGATATGCAGCTTCTCTTCCTGCTGGTTTTCCTGTCAAAAGGTGGGGTTTATAACATTTGTAAGATTCTGCAGAGAATGTGTTTTTTTATTTTATTTTTTTTTTTAATTCCCCCCCCTCAATTCTTGACATCAGTATTCAGCTCCTTACAGCAACGTGGCCCTGCTGCAGTTGTTGGCTTTGAGAGGTAAAGTAGCTGCCAAGGGCTCTGCACGACACCTCGGCCAGCGATGACGGCCCCGCTTAGCTCACCACCCAGTCTGGCACTGGTGGGAAAAATCCTGTCCCCAGAGATGATGGGACCAGACTGGCTCAGCACTGGGCTGGGAAAGTCTCAGAGTGGCAGGTCCCATACCGTCTGTATCACAGTTCTCTTGCAGAAGTGTGTAATGGAGTAGAACTGAAATAAAATAGCATTCTCTGGGTGGATTTGGACTTGATAGATTCTACCCCAGTGACGGTGTTTCCAACCATAAGTTTTGCTTTCCCGTTAGCGTAATTCTCTGATATTTGGAAACCGACAAACAAGTCAAATGACACAGTGTAAATCAAGCCCTGATGAGAGCTGAATTTGTGGCTCTATCGGCAGAGTTAGTTCTTTTTTTAGATTGAAACCTTTAGGCAGATTGACTGAAATTCAGCAGCAGCTTAGCGTTGCCGTGCGAGGTGTCAGGGACGCGGTGATCCCTCTAAGGACTGAAGCTGCTGAGAAGTCTCAAAGATGGGCACTGTAGCCTGGCTTAGAGCACCCTGGACACTTATGAGTAGATGTCAGCCTTAAAGGGGCTCATGTTGAGGGTTTGTTTATGTATGTATGTATATATTTTATCAGCAGGGAGGAACTCCCATTGAGAAGGAGCAAGCTGGGGTTTTGATAGGCGGTGGGAAGCCTTTTGGTGGGTCGTGCACTCTGATGGGGATTTTGGTGCTCTTTGGGCCCTTGTGGGTACCAGGACCCACGGAATTTTCCATATGGCAGATCCCTCAGCTCCTGTGGTCCCTGATTCCTCTGCAGAGCATTCCAGAGCGGCTTTATGTTTAAAGCACTGCTCAAAAAGATGAGGTGCCTCACCACGTAGTGCCCTGCGCCAGAGATCAGCGGGCGAGGCTCATCTGGAAATGAAATCTGCCTGCAAAGAGATCAAACTGACACCCTGCTGCTGGCTCAGGAATTGAGAGAGGTGCTATGGAAAAGGCCTTGTGAATTGGAGTCCTGGACGCACAGAGGATGTAGCACTGACAGATAGGGTATTTTTCCCCCTTCTTGTTCTGTCCGTGACTTTTGGCCCAGACTTCTGCGTAGAGGTGAGCAGATACTTAACTTTGTGCCCCATCGGCCTCCAGGCTCCTTCTCTGTCTGGCTGGAAAGCACACTTTCCTTGAGTTGTGACCCTAAAGTGATCTCTGGTACCTCTGGCCTGGGGTGGCCTGGAAATGACGTCCCTTCTACCTCTGCTACAGTGAAACTTGGCGTAAAGGGCTGGCTGAGCATCGCTGCCTCACACAAAGGGTTGTGAGATCACACGGTCCTGACTCTTTGGAATGATTTTTTATTTAAATGGGACAATGACAAGTAAATGCAGAGTATACAGGTTTCTGTTTAATTTATTACATTTCTTAAGAGATTAATCCGCTAGGCAGGATTATACATTACTGCAGCAAATTATCCAAATGTACGAGAGTTATTGAGGAGTTAAATGCATCTGAGTTAGGGAGTGCCAAACATCCTGGGAACAGACAATTCTGATGATGTCCTTTAATTGTGTTAGAGCTGTTTCGTGGGTGATATGTCTGAATAAATCTGTAAATGTCAAACCTATAGATTAGCAAGAGGTTGGTCTTAACGCTCCACGCTACCGAACAGAGCACTGCACAGAAATCACATCTGGTGGTGCGAAGGGCTGGGGACGCAAATCCTGTGCAGTTCTCAGACCTCTGCCTAAAACTGCTCTGAACAGCACCTCTGTGTGTGTGGGGCGACTGTCGTGACCCTGCTGTTTCCTGGGGGATGTTCTCCAAGTGTTCTCGCTACGCCACCAGTGTTTGTAACGCTCACAAACAGAATTAGGGCTGCGCAGCAATCCTTTTGCAGTGCTAATAGAGAGCTGTTTCCCCAAATCTGATAAAAAATTACCTCCTGCACCAAGCTGTGGAATCGCCTCTTCCCTCAAGGAGACACGGACGATGAATATCAGAGATGATCACTGATGAGCCCATACTCTGGGGACAAGAAATTGGAAATGCTGGGCTTGAGGTGCTGTGCCAAGCGTCTAAAGCTTGTAAAAGAAGCAGCCTCTGAGTGAACTGTAAACTAGGGGCAGTCATTTCTGGTTGTGTTGATAAAAAGATTAGAAGTGGAGCCCTGGTGTATATTGGTGACTCTGAGGTGTGGTGATAATAGAGACACTTCCAGAGATAGATGATGAATATGGTAATTCGTGATTATGACTAATCATGGCAGTATAACAGCATTTCCTATAGCACTTTGATGTTCTTGTATGAGTGTTTGGTTTTGTGTTTTAGAGTCTCCTTTGTTAACGGGCGTCCTTGAATAAGTAGCAATATTTAGAGCTTAACTTAGAGGAAAAAAAAAACCAAAACCGCCTTCACTGTAGTGAATATCTGTCCATCTACGTATTTAATTGTGCAGCTAAATAAGTGTCCCCAACTTAATCAAAGACTCTGCGATGTGTCAGGAAGCTTTGCCAATGTGGGATCACAACACGCAGAGCTGTGATCCAACACCTGCAGAGCAGCTGTGGTGTACACAAGCCCATTGATGTGTAAGAGTAACTTTGCCTCTTCTGAATGAAGATATTATTCATTCTTAAAGAAATCCTCAGTGATTCTGTTTTCCAGACTAACAGAATGCAGGGGGTTTTGGTCTTTTGGGGGGTGGGAGACCTACCTTTAAATAAAAGCCTATTTCCATCAGGACTGTTGGAGAACTGTTTTTCACTATTGTAGAACCATAGAACATTTTCGGCTGGGAGAGACCTTCAAGATCATTGAGCCCAACCTTTTCCCAGCCCTATCAACACCACTCAACCATGTCCCTCAACGCAACATCCACCCTTCTCTTAAACACCTCTGGGGATGGCGACTCAACCCCCTCCCCGGGCAGGCTGTTCCGATGCCTGACAACCCTTTCAGGAAAGAAATGTTTCCCAATATCCAACCTGAACCTTCCCTGGAGCGATCTAAGGCCATTTCCCCTTGTCCTATCACTCACCACTGGGGAGAGCAGACCAGTCCCCCCCTCACTACAGCCTCCCTTCAGGTGGTTGTAAAGAGCGAGAAGGTCTCCTCTCAATCTCCTCTTCTCCAGGCTAAACAACCCCAGATCCCTCAGCCGTTCCTCATATGAAAATAGTAGAGTGTGCCCAGTCTTTTCCCTTTGCTCTTGTTGCCGTTCCAAATGTAGTTGGATCTTTTTCGTGCTTGACTGTTTTGGTTTAACCAGGCTGATACGCAGGGAGCAGCAGTCCACTCTCAGTAAATTACAGACTCTGCTGACCCCCTCTCAAACCTCCCATGAAACCTCCTGTTCTGCAAAAGGCTCCCCAGCCTGTCCTGCTGGAGCAGTGGGAAGGTCCCCGCTCAGCCTGCAGTCAGGCATTGCCTTCCCCAAATTCTCACCTCTCAGCTGGTCTCCAAGTGCACCTGGAGGAGCACCTCTGGAAGGCTTGTTGTAACTGTCTTGGACACCTCCTTTGGCAAGGGACGGATTGTCTTGTCCTCTGCTGATTGTGCAGCGAGGCTAGAGCACTCATAGAGATTTGGATGCAAATATTTTTCCTTTGGGCTTCCTCTTGCTCCATCCACGTTCAGTAAAGGGGAAGAGAAGCAAGTGCTGGGGTTCATACCTAGGAAAGGTTGGATTGAGGTGGGTTTAGTTTGGTTTAATCCCTCTTGACCCTGGATTTTGTGTTTCAATACGGCCGCTGAGCAAGTCGATACTGCGTTTTTCCAAGTAGCGATGAAATCCCTACTTTTTTTTTTTCCCCACACTTTTTAAAAGTTGAGTTTTCTCCTCTAATGGGAGAATATGAAATACTTCAGAGAAACTTCACTGCTTTTCGTTTTGAAAACTTTTTTCAGTATGTTTCCTACGTGGGAACAAACAAACAAGCCATGAGAGTGCTTTAGCAGTTGTCATGATAGGCAAACGTATTTGCACGCTCCTTGTTTTGAAGACTATTCTTAAAACATCTAATTTCTAACAGAAATGAAAGAGAAAATTAAAAATATTGAAAGAGGAGGTAGAAATGCAGTTGCTTTTGTTTTTTTACCGAGGCAAGATTTCGTTCGTGTGAAGACAGAGAGTGGGCGATGGTGAGGACAGCTGTGAATCACTCATTGTTGAGACATTCAGTTGTTTGAGGAGATGCAGGGCCGGCCCCTCTCAGCTCATGGCTGATCTCGTGCTGCAGATCTCCAGGCTCTGGAGCAGCCTGCACCTTGGGATTATGAACAAAAAGTAGGTCCTTGAGGAAGAAAAGCAGCAAAAAAAAGCATCGAGTTCAGCTTATCTTTGTCACCAGGCTCTCTCAGAGAGGGAGAGCATCTAGCAGCTTTCTTTCCTAAAAAAAATGTGAAACTAGGCCAAGACCTTCTTTTTTTTTTTTTTTTTTTTTTTTTTTTCTCCTCTAAATATATGTTGGCAGAAACCTGGATTATCTGCTAGTTTACAAACAGCACAGAGTTCAGCATTTGCCAAGACTCTTTTTTTCAGGCAGTTGTGTGAAGCTGGATGATTTGTATCTGAGTCTGATCTCCCTTAGTGTCTGAAATGGCAAAAATGCATCTGGCTCATCGCTGACATTAGGACGGCCGCCTTGTGCTTATGAGCATAGCAAGGGACTTCATCTCCCTGGCCTTCAGATCTGAATGTTCTCCCTTGTGCTGGGAGCCTTGTTGTGTTGCCGTTTTGTGTAGTTGTTTCTGTGCCCACGAGAAGCATCAGAATTGCAAATTCTTTCACTTAAAAGTTACCTTGACAAACCCCACCAACTAACCAAAGAGAGCACAAATGTAACTATGGGATTTTTTTTTACCAGGACAGAAGAAATCATAACTCAGACCATCTGACCCATTTGCTTTTGCTGTTCAAGTCCTCTCGTACCACTGTACCTACCTGAACAGCTAGTTTATTCCATCCTGCGCCGCTTGCTTGAATTCCATTTTATTGGGCCATGGTTGGTCGTGGTTTTGTGCATCTTCTCAGACAGAGGGAGGGGAGCTGCTGATGAACAAGTCTCCTGGATATGCCTGTGCTCATGCTTTAGCTCATCCTATGGCCAGTGTCTAGTGTCTGCATGCTCCTCTGCCTCTCTCCTGTGGTCTCCAAAGGACTCCTCAATAGGCAGCTGCAGAGGTTTTGACGTGCTTCCTCGGCCACTGGGCTGCCGAAGTTGGGAACATTTTGGATGGTACTGTATGGTATGAGGGCATCCAGATGAAGCACCCCAGGCACCATGGAGTATTAATTCTGAAAGTGTGATAGAAATAACTCTGCCTGGGTGGCCTCTGCTCCTGTAGCTGCTTTCCAAGCTGCTGAGACAGTGATCAACTGTTAGTGGGACAGTGTAGACTCTCAACCCCTCCAGAGTCCGTAATGACACTGCAGAGCCTGGCCACCTTTGTTGGGAGGGGGGGAGATCCCCACCAAAACCAACGATCAGGCTGTGGAGTAAGGTTCGCAATGATACCTAGGCAGCTGGCGTAGTGCTTCCCCCTCCTAGCACTTCATGGCCTGTCTCTTTAACAGCAGTAAGATGTCAGTTCTGCTTCTGTTCATCTTGCTGAGAAACTTGAAGGAAATATTTCCCAATTGAGGCAAGAGGAGCCGTTCAGGCTCACGTGACCTGCAGCTTATTTTGGGTAAGCAGATATAAATTCCTAAAGGGCTCATTCATCCTATATTAACACTTTTCCTGAGGTTGGACAAACTCAAGTTATTGTGACCCTAAAGCAGGAAAACACTGAAGTGTTCTGGAAATGCTGTGCCCCTAAACATGTATGAAATTGTTATTCAGTTGGTTTTTTCAAAAATTTGAAAAGTCCTTTCTGTGCCAAATAAGGGCTTTTGGATCTGGGCCAGTGATAGCTGTAGCTCCCTTTAAAGCATGGATCATCTCTATTTTATCTATTTAAAAGACAAATACTGCAGTTGTGTTTCTGTGTATAGGCTCCAAGGCAGATTCTCATCACCTACTAACAAGTATGGAGTTACTCCTGCTGTAACTTCAAATGGAGCGAGGCCTGGGCTGGGCTCTAAGCGTTCAAATGAGTTCAAAATAACAAACAAGCTTTGTGGGCCTGAAGGACACAGAGCTATTTTCTTTAATTAAATGAATGACCGTCTCCAGTGAACAGTGTCACCTAGAATTAGCGAATGGTAGGGGTTGGAAGGAACCTCTGAACATCATCGAGTCCAACCCCCCTGCCAGAGCAGGATCACCCAGGGCAGGCCACACAGGAACAGATCCAGGGGGGTCTGAAAGTCTCCAGAGAAGGAGACTCCACCACCTCTCTGGTCAGCCTGTTCCAGGTTCTGTCACCCTCACAGCAAAGAATTTTCTCCTCCTGTTGAGGTGGAACCTCCTGTGTTTCAGTTTGTAACCGTTATCCTACCACCTACCAACACCTCCCCTCTGTAATGTAGGATAAAATACAGCTGAAAGGCCTGAAAAATCACAAAACCAGTTTGTACCTGTATGGTTACAGCGCATAGTGGATAAGTGAAAATGTTAGATAGGACTGAGTGGAGTATCTGTAGGTCTGTGAACAGAGTAATGGTCTGCACAAGACACCAGCAATACTGCATGGAGGAGAGGGTGCACACAGGGAGATGACTAAATGTAATGTTGAAAGAGAAATAGCGTGAATTAAATTACTACTAACAGTTGAGTTTACCATATGGATGGAACACTCATTAAAATAAGTGCATGACAGATACTTGATAGAAAAAATAAGAAAACGGAGAGCATGGTATAAAGAGTGCATATAACTGCTAACAAAGGAGAGAAAAGATTCTTTGGGTAATGATCACAATGGTACTGCTCTAACAAGGAGAGCTGAAATCTGCTATGAAGTCAGCTAGATATGGTGATTCTGGAATCAGTAGTTTATAGAATTTAAAGGAGCGAGTTAAAATCAAATCCTGGCAGCCAGATTGTTTCACAGAATCACAGAATGGTGGGGGTTGGAAGGGACCTCTGGAAGTCGAGTCCAACTCCCCTCCCAAAGCCAGTTCACCTAGGACAGGTTGCATAGGATCGTGTCCAGATGAACATGTCCAAGAGACTCCACAACCTCTCTGGGCAGCCTGTTCCAGCCTCTCTCACCCTCAGTTTTTCCTTATGTTGAAGTGGAACTTTCTGTGTTTCAGTTTGTGTTTGTTGCCTCTTGTCCCATCACTGGGCACCACTGAAAAGAGCCTGGCCCCATCCTCTTGACCCCCACCCTTTAGATATTTATAAGTATTGATAAAATGCCCTCTCAGTCTTCTCTTCTCCAGGATAAACAGCCCCAGGTCTTCTCAGCCTCTCATCATAAGGGAGATGTTCCAGTCCCTTCATCATCTTTGCAGCCCTCTGTTGGACGCTCTCCGGTAGTTCCCCGTCTCTCTTTAACTGGGAAGCCCAGAACTGGACGAGTGTTCAGAATGTGGCCCCACTAGGACAGAGTAGAGAGGAAGGAGAACTTCTCTTGACCTCTATGGTCACATTCTTCTTAATGAACCCCAGGATACCATTGGCCACCTTGGCTACAAGAGCACACTGCTGGCTCGTGGTTAACCTGGTGTCCAACAGGACTCCCAGCTTCATCTCCATGGAGCTGCTTTCTAGCAGGTCAGCCCCTAACCTGTGCTGGTGCAGAGAGTTATTCCTCCCCAGGTGCAGGACTCTACACTTGCCCTTGTTGAACTTCATGAGGTTCCCCTCTGCCCAGCTCTCCAGCCTGTCCAGATCTCACTGGATGGCAGCACAGCCCCCTGGTGTGTCAGCCACTCCTCCCAGTTTGGTATCTTCAACAAACATGCCAAGGGCACACTCTGTCCCTTCACTGATGAATATGCTTTTCCCACCACGTAAATGCACTGCACACTGTTGGACACCACCTTCCCATGGGCCTGGGTGGGTGAGGGAGGTGGCAGCAATTTTCTGGGACAGAAAATCGTGGAAGTGCTGGCTGGCAGGTGTCATCAGAAGGGCTTGCAGTGATGAAGCTCCACATTTTTGTTGGTGCATATCATCAAAATTAGTCAATTAGGATTTTCTCCTTTCCTCCCCACCCCCTATTTTAATACCTGCCCAAATGAATACTTAATTTAAGCGCTTCCTGATGACTGGAGTATGCTCTGGAATGTATCTGTGTATCTGAATTACTGATGTGTTCGAGTCTGGTTTCTTTTCTTCTACATAGATCTCTTCAGTACCTCCTCAGTGGATGTTGTTGGTTTGTTTTTTCTCTTGAGCTGATGTTACAGATAAAAAGCAGAGCCGGATCCTACCTGCAGCCCAACAGTTCTTTGCCTGCAGTAGCTGCGAATGCAAATGAGATGCTTTCTCACTACTTCATTTGCCATTCTTAACGTCATTCTGCAAAAGGCTACAGGAAAAGGGGGTTTGTATACAAGTAACACCTACATCTCGATGCATTCTAGATGAGCTCAAACAAAAGCTACTGACCCTTTAACGTTGTGGGGGATATAAAGCCGTGTCTTTTAAGCTCAGCAGCATCTGCATAGCTTGGACACAAGGTGTGCCAAGCGTGCATATGGCCACAGGACAAAATCTTCTCCCTTCATGGTGTGGGGCTAATGGGGCCCTGTAGGGCAGTTCTCAAGTACTAGGAGAAAGTGCTGAAGGATGAGGATGGAGCAGTTGTGGCATAACTTCTGTGGTGGGACAGTGACGACGCAGAGGTCCCTGGGACACCTCCTGAGTAACGTGCATGGGGTGGGGTCCAGTGAGGAGCAGAAAGATGCAAGAGAAATCCCACTCCCACCCTCCACCCCATATCTCCTAACCACTTATGGGCTGATGTCCCTGTGCCCATGAAGATGCCTGATGCTTTGAGCTGGGGCTGCCCCCTGGCCTGCACTGCTCCCTGGTGGGGTGGCAGAAGGTGCCCAGGGAGCCCCCAGCTGTCGCTGCACCCAGGCAGCAGCTTCTTTTAAGTTGTGTCTTTGTAATTAAAACTCTAAATGACTTCTGGCTCTTCATCAATGCCAGGATTTGAAAAGGAGAGAGAAAGACAAGTTGTGGAGTTTGATGTTTAACCTTCAGGTCATCTTGTACCAAATGTAAGATCAGATAGGTCTAAACCTGACTGATAGCTTTGAAGAAGCAACAGAGAAAAGCATCCTCAGTGTATTTGAAGAAAAAATGCCATAAAGAAGTTACAGTATAGCCAAGACAAACTGAAAATTATACTTTGAAAGATGGTATAAACTAGAGAGCAGAAGCAACCTGCGGTTATGTTTATGAAGCCTCTGCAAAACTAAAAGGAAAATACAAAGAGACGAACTCAGAACAATGTCAACTATGTCTATGAAAAAAAAAGCTTTGAAGAGTGGAAACATTCAAAGGTAAACAAGAACAAATCAACAGTGCTAACCAGTCTGGTGTGTAGTGATTGACAGGGCAGAAAACCCTATAAACAGGGTTGGGTTTTTTTTTTGGAATTATGCTTCATGTGGTGAAAATGTTGCAAACAAGAAATATTATTGTTATTTGACGGACTTGCCAGCTCGCAAACTATTTCCCAGCACGTGAACACTAGCTTAGCAATGTGCTCGTGAATGAACAAATCCAGGTGACGGGGGGCGTTGGTTGTCCAGTGAAAGTTAAAAGGAATGTTTCTGGAAAACCTATTGAGTTCCAAGAGGCATCTTTCTGTGTTGTAATTTGGAAAGAAAGCCGGCTTAACAACGTGATTCCCTTTCGCTAAACAACAACAAAATCTATCTGATGGCTTCAAAGGAGGAGGCAGGCTTGCTCTGGAGCAGAGTATACCCGAGGGAGAGCCACAGCTCCGTGGGCAGGGGCACCTGGCCAGGTTCAGTTGGATGCCCTCACAGAGTTTTGACTGATACGTTGGGATTGTGCTTGTGCTTCTTACGGGGCAAAAGTTCAGGTGCTAAATAATTTGCACAGCTTCGAAACTGGAGATGAGAAAAGAACTTTTGGTCCTGCCATGTGAAAGGTGCGTCTATATGTCAGTGGGGTTTTCTCTCTTCTGACTTGCCTGACATTCAGCCCTCCATTCTTTGATTAATTTTCCCCATTTTTTTCCTCATCTCTTAGGCGTTGTAATTCCTTTCTGCAAACTCCTCAAAAACATTTGCTCGATCCAGACATATGTGCTCTCCTTTCTTTGTATAGTAATCTCTAGAGCTCTGTAATCTCTGCGCCTGCCTAAACCAAACAACTAATTGTATTCATCTGCAGACTGCTCTGATGACTTTGTCCACTGAAAAAGAGCATTAAGAGCAGGTGGTGAGCTGTGATTGCTGTTTCTGATTGGAGAAGAATGATGCATGTCTTTATTTTTATTATCTCTTTCCTTTGTCTTCCCACCTGCTGTTGGGTCTGGTCTTAACACCTCAGCTTTTTTCCTCTCTCTGCACTTAGACACAGAGATAACGTTGCAGAGGGGCCCTAGTGCTCGGCTGCTGTATTAATTGCGTGATTGACATTGAGGTACTAGGGCAAAATACTGATTGAAAACCAGGGGAAGACAGCACCGAATGAATTAATGATGGAGGAAAGGATTAAATTTTTGCCCCTAGCTTTCAGCTATGAAGAATACTTTGAGAGCAGCATTTTAACAAGAAGAATGAGGAAAAATGCTAAACCACTGAGATGTACAAAGGCCTCGGTGGTTATCTCGAGACAGGTACAGTCCTTGCCTTACAGGGAACCTCAGCTCCCTAGGTATGGATTGGACTGGGTGTAGATCGGGACACTGAGACTGAGGATAGCTTTTGCAGAAACTGGGAGAAGTCAAAATTCCCTGGGGTCCCACCAGAGAAGATTACCAACTAAGAAGATTTCTTAACGTGCTGCTTTGGTTTGGGAAGCTGGTACTTGTCTCCTTTGTGTGGATGGGAATCAGAGAAACGGAGGAGATCGGGCGTTATCATTTCAGAGTTTTTTTCCTCTACTTGCTGCCTTTGTTTGACTTCTGTTTCCAGTTGGTGAGTGCAGAGGGTGATGGTGGGGTGCAAGACAGTGGATCCATGAGAAAGGGAACTGCAGGTATCCCAGGGCAGCCGCAGACCCAAGGGAAGCCTACGAGTACTCAGCATGATGCACTCTCAGCATCCAGTGATACCAGTAGTGAATCATAGAATGCTTTGGGTTGAAAGGGACCTTTAAGGGTCATCTTGTACAACTCCCCTGCAGTGAACAGGGACATCTTCACCTAGATCAGCCCCTCAGCGCCTCGTCCAACCTGACCGTGAATGTTTCCAGGGATGGGGCATCTATGACCTCTCTGGGCAATCTGTTCTAATGTTTCACCATCCTCATTGTAAAATAAGTCTTCATGATATCTAGACTTAAATCTACTCTTTTTTAGTTTAAAACTGTTACTCAGTGTCTTGTTGCAACAGATCCTGCTAAAAAGACCTCCTTCATCTTTCTTATAGGCCCCCGTTAAGGACTGAAAGGCCACAGTAAGATCTTCCTGAGTCAGAGGATTATGTGTAATCCCAGTTTGGCACAAGGGGTTTCTGTGGCCACTGTGGGACATGGCAATGCAGCTTTTAGAGCGTAGGAGCTGCTGAACTGGATCAGCCTGTTTCTGGTCCTGCTTGGTGTAACAGGCCTTTGCTACTCCCCTTGAAGCAAGAAGCTTGCTGCAGGTGAGGATGGAACGGGCAGCTTGAGACTGAACGGATGGTGCCTTGCAAGGAAATCGGGGGCTTGCAGTCATGGGAGAGTCTGTCTTCTACTGAAACCTAACTGTTCTGGTACATCAGCGCCCAGTCCTCATTTTAAATCTTAACCTCTGGTGTTTGGCGCAAAGTTTCAGTGGATTAGCTGACGTTTTCTGTTTTGTTTTAAATTGCTGGCCTTTCACCCCTCTGACTATTCTCTCATTTCACAGCACAAGAAGAAGAAACCCAGTCATTTTTGGCTTTGCGTCTGTACTTTCCTCACTGCTGTATATCATCTTTTGTTTTTCATTCCTGTCTTTTCAAAGCTCCCTTAATATTTTTGTTTCTGCATTTGCATGATTTAAATGACCTGTGCTTGGGAGAGCTAATGAGTATAAGATGAGCTGGTTGCAGGCAGGGGCAAGGGGATGGGGTCACTCACAAGAGCAGGGTCATCAGGACAAAGCTGTCGCTATAGCTGCCTGATTTTTGTGATGGAGATATCACAAGAAATGAGTAGTGAATGAGCAGGTAGGAGTTAAAAACTTCTGGCTTCAGGGACACAAACAAAGGCAGGAGAGCTCCTGGGTCTGTACCTTGTCCCACATAGTAGATAATATGGAATTAGTCTAGATGAGATTGATCCTGTGAGTGTCTTACCACTGCCTGCTGTCAAAGTCAGACAAATGCAACTTCTCTGTGGTTTTCATCAGACATTGTAATAGTCAAGTTCTAATTTATGAAATTAATGTGATTTGTAGATAGATGAAAGACAATCTACTGCCTAATGCTGCATTCATTCTCTGCTGTGTTGACTCACGCTCATGAGAGAAGTATCTCAAACTTTTTTTGCTTGCTTCCTCAAATTCATTCAACGTACCTGTCTACAAGAAGAAATGCCTTTTACAAGTGTGTGTTATCTTAGCTGCTGGGCTAAGCAGGGTATTTTTGCTCTGTTGTGAGCAGTGGGTGTAAAGAGGGTTTCTACTTCGTGGTAAGTGTGAGTATGTGTGTCACCAAGTCGTTAGCAGTTGTCATCTTCTGGGCTCTGATTACGGTGACCTAAAGACTACAGTTAACTTCTGAACCAGTTGGATTGGATAGCTGATTTTTGGGATGCCCTCCAAGAGAAGTCCACAGATGTGAATAGTGTGAGATTTAAGTAAAATGTCTAGACATGGCAAAAATGAGATGCAAAGTCTGTGCAGGGGGGGAACGAGCTGAGAATGAAACTGGACTGAACAACAGAAGGAAAACCTGGCATCATCGGTGCTCAAGGAAACCTTCCTGGGCCACTGTGTTGGTGTGAGCTCAGCTGATCCTCTGGCGTCTGAATTTTTTTTCTGTCTAGAACTGACATGAGCAGGAAAGAGCAAGACTCAAATATTTGCCATTCGACTTTTGTCTCCAAGTGGACTTTCAAGAAAAGGCCAGTGACACCGCCTGTCCCATAAGCTTTTCATTAGCTGACTCACTTAACACTTGGAATAAACAGGGAACGGAATCAAGCTGGGCCTGTCTTGGACTTTTCCTCTGAATCCTATTTTTAGCTCCGCGTATGCGAGCCAGAAGTGCTTTGGAGAAACTGGTGGGGTACTTTATAATTTATTTGTCAAATTGGAGTGGAATTTCTGAACCACACGGTTCCAAAAGAATAAGATCTGTTGCTGCAAAATGTCCCCTGGCTCTGGACAGGGAAGGCTTTTCAGCTGTGCCTGGGGATGCACTGAGCTGCTGAGACTGGGAAGATCAGCCTGCGATGCAGACACGAGCGGTGGGTGCTTTCCGTGAAATGTGAATGCAGAAAAGGTTTAGTAGCATTAAAAGAACAAAGTTGACATATTAAATAATCAGCTTAGGAAAATCCATTTTACAAAGGGGCTGCTTCTGGCAATTAGGTATCTGCATTTGGTAATAAAAAGCTAAATGTGGGGAGGTCACGAGACGTTGCTGTGGATGCTGTGAAAGAAAAACAGGCAGCATCTGTCAAGTCAGTTACAGGCTACAGGTCACCACTTACGTTGAAATAGTCTTGATATCCTCAGCTTTTCTTTCCTGTCCATGCTCTACTCCATCCTGTGTGCTCACACAAGCAGCAAAATGAACCGAGAAGCTGATGGAAATCAAAAATAGCTTTTTCTCCATGGGAGGCTTGATTGGTTTTAGTTTACTCCTGAAGCTCAGAACGAACCTCGTACACGTAGCAGATAACATCGTGCGTTTTGGGAGTGCTGTTGGCTTGACACTTGCGTAGATGGGTGTATCTAGTTCTTCTTGGGTGTTTGGCAGGTGTTTGGCACTTGCAAACAGTGCGTGTTCGTGGTGCCCTTTGCTGTGCTTGCCTCCCTAGCTGTGGTTTGGAAGCTTTCTCTGACTACTCGATAGCTTCTGCTCTCTTAGTGAAATGTGGGTTGCAAATTACTCCTTGAAATAATACTTCATAGCAATCCTCAGTACAAAGCCTTTTACAAGCTGTCAATGTGTAGGATTTGTCTGTACATAGAGGCTTAGTTTTATCTGTGAGCGAGGCCAGAGATGAAGAGAATTTGCGAGCAGAAGAAAACAAGTGGGCTGGGGCGTGTGCTCAGAAAGCTCTGCCGTGTCCATCCCTGCTCCTGCTCACAGCACCGGGTAAGGGCCGAGGTTTTCCCTCTGTCCAAGGTGGTTGTAAAGATGCTTCGAGATGCGAGTTGACTGCGAGAGGAATCAAAGCACAGGTTAATGGTAGCACAGAGTGTAGCAATCACCTACTCAGGATCTAAATAGCTCGTGGCATTAGCTCCCTGCCTATGCCTGTGTGGTTTTCACATGCAGAATAACTCCTTTTTGGGCTCCTGACTCATCTGGGGCTTTTGTGGTGCAGGGTTTGGATTAGGAATGGAGAAAAGACGACTGACATCTTTTTGTTTGTTAATTCCTTCTCCGCAGCTGCTTTTATGCCTGGCTTTCTCCTGTTTGAGGGCTTTCATCTTGACGAGTAACCTGGCACAAATAGCCATTCTAGTTGGGCTTGCACCTGCAGAAGTACCTGGGTTGAAGAGATGCGTGTAGGAGTTACACCGTCCTGAATTCTGCTCTGTGCAGAAACTCGGTTTCTCCATCTTTATTCCCTGCTTCCTGCAGGCTGTGGACGTAAAAGCTTGTTATAGTAGTAGGAGGGCCATGAGCCTCCAAAGGCTTTGGGGTGGTTCGTTGCAGCCTGGCGTGTAGCAGTGGCATCAGCTGTGAAGTGCTTCCTTCTAAATGATAATAAGCCTATGAAACAGAAATTCTCTGAGCAACCTGCCCTCTGATTTTAACTGTGTGAGGGCTAGCACCCCTCCCCTAGGAGATCTATTTGCCTGTCTTTAAAAAGCCAGAAAGGCTCAACCAAGGCCAGTCACTGCGTCTCTTCAGTTCATCATCTCGTCGTATCGTTTTTATTTGGGTGCCTTTCTGAGAGATACTATACCCAGCGGGTGCCCTTGCAGTTACCGATTTGGCTCAGTGTCTTTCAGCCTTTCGCTGCTTGCTGACATGCAGATAACTTCCCACAGCCTGTCCTGTCCTCTCCTTGCTGCATCTGTGATGTTATTCTTTCCGCCTTTTATAATTGACATGCCGGTGGCCTTTTGCCAGAACAGCAGTACTGACACTTGGTGAAACAGGAGAAAATAATTATACTCCTATGACATAATAATGCCTGTAAAATCCGTGTAACAGGCAAATATTAGCACTCTGCTTACTTATAATTGATGGCTATAACATCTTTTTCATGTGACAGGGAGAGATTAATTGTCTGTGCAATATAGCTCTGGAAACAGTAGGAGTTACTGGGCTGCAGGGCAAAGCCCAAGCGGCATCAAGTCATGCAGGGTGAAAAGTCTCCTGAGGATCTATCAAGGAGCGCAAATGTGGAGGTGGGAGGAGCGGCTAAGAGTGGAAAAATGCATAAAAAATTTCTCATAGATCACCACTTGCAGGAATGGCACCCGCACGTGTCCTGTCTCTCTCTGGTTTGTCACTGAGCTGTGAGTTTAAGAAAGGATGCCCTAGAGTAAAGAGCCGTGCTACAGCTGGAAGGCTGCATCTGTACCACTCAGGGTGGAGAGGAATCCACTTAGAAGGGTAAAGGCATAGCTGTGTGCCCTACCTTGGGGAAAGGCTGTCAGTTTTGAGGTAACTTGTATTACAGTATCTGTCAGAAGAAAACCTGAAGCAAAACTAGAAAACTGTCCAACCTGTCTGAGTACAGCTCTACTTAAAAAACAAAACCAAACCAAAAAAAGGCAAAACAAGCGCAGTGTTGTTAACAAGCACTTTTGTTGCAGGAAGAGAGGGCTGATTAACATCAGAACACCTGGAAAAAAAGACCTAACAGTGGTGCTTCACTTGATATACAGAGGACAACTGAGGCTTCCAAATGTTTAGAGACATCTGGAGATATGGAACTGGTTTGACCCAGCAGAGATAAAACCAGGAGAAAGGCTACCTCTTGAACATTAATTCATTATCATGGTCATAAATCTTGCTTTATTAAGAAATGTCTGAAATGCTGTTAATTGCAAAGGTAGGTGTTATGAGACCTGCCAAGGCTACATCAGGGATGCAACCTCTGCCTTGACAGCTTTGACAGGGTACGAGCTGCTGCCTCCATCTATCTGCTCTCTAAACAGTTTGTGCTGAGATGGGTGAAGAAGCCCCATTTGAGCTCGCTTAATAAAAAGGAAATGAGCAAAGCTGAGCAGGTTCTTTTTTTTTATTTATTTATTTATTTATTTATTTCTGGAATAGCTTCAGGACTGTTCATATAAACAGCCCAAATGGATGGAGAGGAATATAATCTCTGGTGGGAGACATGGTGACAAGGTGTTGAGGCAGTGCTGTGGCACAGCTTCACATGGGAGAGGACGTCTCTGTCCTGTCAGAGAAACTGGGTTATCAGGTGCCGTTTCGGTGCCCCCCCCCTGCTGCTGGCAATCCTGGTTGTAGTGTTCCTGCTGCTGTTGTGATTGCTGCTAGGACAGGGGTTCGTGTCTTCTGGTTGTATGGAGCGTTCAAGCAGAAGCTCCTTCTAAGGCACATACCCTTCTGACATGCATTTAATTGCTTTTGTTAATGCTCTTGGAGAACATTCACTTTAATTTTACGTGATATGTTGTAGTTGGAGTATAAATATCTGTCTGCGTAGTTGCGTGAAAAACTGAGCTGTAGGACCTTTGGGAGAATACAACTCCATAGGGACTCATTAACTGTATCTTGAAGTCCATAGTTATTTGACTGCTCTGATCTAAGGCCCTCTTCTCATGAGTTTCAGTAGTTTTGCTGAAAAAGTCACAAATCAGCATGGTTAGGATCTCCTTGGAGGGTGTTCTCTGGCCTGTGGGGTAAAAAGCAAGAAGAAGATGGTAAGCATTAGTATTTATTGTTCTTATGTTAACTTGACATGTTCTTACAGCAAATTCAGCACTGCTGTGGGACCCTTTTTTACATGATGGTGGAGTATCTGCTAGGTACCACCTTAGCTTTTATTTTTCCCAATGATGTGTTTTTCACTTGTCTGCATTTACTACTCAAAATACTTTTAGCTGGTGTAATTCTGGTTGACTTTCTGCCTCTCTCTGGCTGCTCTTTCCTCTGAAAAATGTAACACTGAAATTAAAATGCCTCATTTCTACTCCTTCGGAGGGGTGTTGTTCTGAGATACTGCCCTGAAAGCAGTAGTGGAAGAAACTGTGCCTTTTTACTAGGTCTGTTTTGGCACTATGGATGAATTGTAGCTACAGAGATGAGCCAGTGTGTCAGGGATGATACGGCTCTCCTGTGCTGCCTTGTGGAAGAGGCCGAGAGCCTCCTAATGCTGCTGGGTGATGGTTATCCTGTCTGTGCAAGGGAACCTGCTTTTATTTCTGTGTTAAATGAGAAGACGTTGCTGAAGGTGCACAGTTGAGGGTGGATAGGGTAGAATGATTCCAGTTAAGCCTACTGATTTAAAGTGGAGCGAGCAATGGGTATGGCCACTGTTTTCAGAGCTGCCGCCAAAATAGAAGGTCTAGCTTCCTTCTGGGATTCCAGCTGGACTTTGCACGGCTTTCTGGATGTTTGAACATCCGTGAAGTGTATCGTGGATACACTTTCTAAAAAAACAACCCAAACTTTACAATACATCTATGTGTGGTTGGCTGAACTTCATGTAGTTATGGTTAGCTTAACGTTATGTTGTAAAGTGTCCAAGAGATTAGTACAGGACGCAGCCTGCTGTAGAAGACACCTCTAAGGAGAAATGCAATGTCTGTCCAGTTACTGATGTTTCTGTCACGTTGTTTGGGAATACCAGAGCTCATGCTTTGGCTTATTATACTGCAAAAGTCACAAAGAGAAAGCAATAGAGCAGCCTGTAGGGAGCTGTGGTCCAAAGCAAGGCCCTCTGCGGAGAATCGACTGCTTGAGTAATTGTGTGACTGTGGCTTTTTGAGACTATGTGCCTTAAACTGATAGAAGTAGCAAAAGTGAATTCAGGAAGTTTAGTTCTTATTGTGCTTGAATAGTGTTAAAAGTAGAAAAGTCTTTTTTTTGCATAGGCGTGACAGGAATAGGCAGTTAATATCGACGTGTAATTTAAAATTTCAGTCCCTTCTTAGGTGAGGGGTTTACGTAAGTATTAATGTATTGTATAAGTATTAACCACAGCAGGGAAGTAGCAAAATACGCAAAAGTGAGTTGGTGTCTTTGCAGCAGCCCCTAGGCAAGAAGTTTTGGTGACGTGAGGTGTTGGTTCCTGCAGGTGCCACAGGCAGCAGCTCCGGCAGAATCTGCCTGCAGAAATTGTCCGTCACCTGCCACGAGGATGTGCAGGTGGATGGATCTACAGGGATGGGCTTTCCTCGCCCTGGAATTCTGTGCTTCCACACCTCACAGCATCATCAATCAGGAACATTTTTAATCATGCAGCTATTTTGTACCCTCGTCGACTTCTCCTTGCTGCTCGGAGAGCAGCAGCTGTGGGGGTTACTCATTGAATGAATCATAACAAAAATTAATAGTTGTCTTTATGAATTATCCCTTCACCCACTTACTAGATTTCTGATGGGGGTTTTGTGTTTGTTTGTTGGTTATTTTTTCATTTAATGTGAATTTCTGGGGAAGTCCTGGTAATTTAGCTGCTTGTATAAATCGTCCCTCCTCACAGAATCACAGAATGTTAGGGATTGGAAGGGACCTCAAAGATCATCTGGGATACTTCAGAATTTTGTCGAATTATCGTGCAGTATTTAAATGAAATGTGTTTGGGATTATGTTTTTTTATCTATATAAAATAGACTGTTATGTTACAAGAAGCAAGAGCATTGCAAATCATTTTTATTTGCAACGCCTTGTCTGGGTTTGGCTGGGATAGAGTTAATTTTCTTCCTAGTAGCTGAAAAAGTGCTGTGTTTTGGATTTATTGTGAGAATAATGTCGATAACACTTGAGGTTTTTAGTTGTTGCTAAGTAGTGTTCATATAAAGTCAAGGATTTTTCAGCTTCTCATGCTCTGCCAGAGAAGGCTGGAGCGGCACAAGAAGTTGGGAGGGGACACAGCCAGGACAGCTGACCCAAACTAGCCAGAGGAATATTCCATATTTTGTGACATCATGCCTAGTAGATAAACTGAGGGGAGTTGGCTGGGAAGTTGGCTTCCTTATTTTGGGAAGGTTGGGATCACTCTTTGTTCTACAAATAGCAGAAAGAGCAAGCATCAGAGGATGGTGTTAAAATAGTATCCTGCACCTCTCTTTATGAATATCAAAGTCTTTTCTGCTGTTCAAAAGGGAAGCAGAACAAAAACGTTGTGGGCAGTATTTTATAATAGAACAACGAGCCTGGGTAGTTAGATTTTAAAACCTTTGGTTTCATGAATGTTTTAAAGAATCATCATAGATTTAAATTTCATTTTTTTATCGTAGCTTTCCTTATTATGTATCAGCTTTGAAGCTCCAGGATACCACCGTGAAAGAAATCAAATTTCAGATGTGAAGGATGCATTGGCACTTTGATATACTGATTTTAATGAAGTCTCCCCGCGCCGCTTTCCTTCATGATTTTCTGCACCTAAAATAAAAAGTAATAAATGTACCTCTTGCCCAACATTTTTTTTTTTTTCCTTTTTGTTAGAAGATCAGCATTTGATTGCTGAAAATCAGGCTGCACGGGTTCTTTTGGACATCATTAGTGATGTGTGGTGACTATTGGAGAGCCACATCCCTCTTTTTTAAGCACGTGTGTTCTCACGAAGGCATCTTTAAGGGAACTAAGCGTGGTGTGGGCAAAGAGCACTTGCTGCAAGGTGTATAGTTTTCTGGTGTCACAATAATCTTCTTCCTTTCCCATTCATCTTGCTGTAATAGGGTTTGGTTCGACACAGCTACGAACTCCACTGAAGTTCTGGAACTGCACTGGTCTTTGGAGTTCTAGAGCGGCAACCTCTAGCGTTTGAAGTTGTGGTAAAGTTGGACAGTGTTTAAAACCAGAAGGGATCAGGAGAATGTAGTGCTGTTGAGTATCTTCAAAACAGCACATGATGACCTGCCACTGAATCTTTTAGGCAAAGCTTTACAGAGATAGTATGGAAATCTGGATGAGTGGTAGAAGGTTCTGCCATGGAAAGCTGTTTCCCAGGTACTTGGCAATGTACGGTAAATGAATGGTCCAGCCTACACTTTCAATCTGATTATTTCCTGTTATTTACAGTATTACGTTAATTGAATTTTCTTCAGAGTAATAAAGAATGTCTAGCCATATGTTGACTTTCACAGCTTTATTGTACAGTAGGCATTAATGCAGCATAGCTGATTAGAGCTTTCGTACCCCCGTGACATAGAATGTGAAGCTGGAAGAGTGAAATCAATGGTAGTTCAGCCTCTTGTGCAGTCTGTGTTATAGAAAGATCTCTGTAAAACCAAAGTAGGGGTATTTCCGCAGTTCTGAAACATGGGAGGTACTTTCAGGCATCTGGTTTTGGCCTATTGCTTAGAAACAGGCTCAATAAATATAAATGAGGTTGAGCCTTATGCTTTTAGCAGATCCAAACTACTCCCTCTATGACTACAAAGCTGGTTTTGCTGCTCCGTAGCCCCTCGTCGGTTGGACCAGAAAGTCTGCAGAGTCATCTAGCTTTCAGATTAGGACACATCATGCTTTCCTTTGGCAGGCTGAAAATGATGACAAGATGTCTTATTTACCATTCTTTCTTGGGGCAGAGTTGTGCACTCGCCATCAGAGCAACCACAAGCAGTAGGTGTGCACTGATTCCTCGGGTTTTTACCTATAACATTTTAATACTGGGAAATGCTAGGATTGTTGGGAGTGGGACGGTATTTATTTCTTTTCTAATTCTTCTGGCCTGTTTTCTGGGTGGAAAGGGCATTCTCTCAGCTGGCATGGAGCACGCTGACAGCATCGCAGCCCTGCCAAAACATCACATCCCCGGGAAGGAAGGAGGTGGATTATCACCTTGATCCACATTCAGTATGCTGCTTTCTAACAGCCACTATAAATACCGCTTTGATTGGCATGGGAAAGGGTTGTATTTTTGGTACAGCAGGTATGTGCAGGGCTGCCACTTCACATAACCACGTGCTGCTGATTTCCAAACGAATGATCCTCACCTTGCAGGCGCAGCCGCCTGGGACCGCGGGAAGCACGCTGGGCGGTGGGCAGGTGACTCTTTCACGCCGTCCCTGCCTTGGCACTGGCAGCAGTGAAGGTTGGGAGGCTCGGGAGGAGGTGTGAACATGAGAGAAGAGAAAACCTGCCTCTGTGTGGGCCTCGTGCTGGAGAGAGTGCTGCTTCTGTGGACCAAGGACGATCACGTGAGCTTCAAGAAGGCCAAATGCAGGGTCTTGCGCTTCGGCCACAACAACCCCCGGCAGCGCTACAGGCCTGGGGAGGAGTGGCTGGAGAGCTGCCAGGCAGAGAGGGACCTGGGGGTGTTCATAGATGGCCGGCGGTGTGCCCAGGTGGCCAAAAAGGCCAACGGCATCCTGGCCTGGATCAGGAACAGTATTGCCAGCAGGAGCAGGGTGGTGATTATTCCCCTGTACTCAGCTTTGGTGAGGCTGCACCTCGAGAGCTGTGTCCAGTTTTGGGCCCCACACTACACTACAAAAGGGAAATGGAGGTGCTGGAGAGGGTACAGAGGCAGCTACCGAGCTAGGAAAGGATTTGGAGCAGATGTCGTACAAGGAGCGGCTGAGGGATCTGGGGCTGTTTAGCCTGGAGAGGAGGAGATTGAGAGGAGACCTTCTCGCTCTTTACAACCACCCGAAGGGAGGTTGTAGTGAGGCAGGGGTTGGTCTGTTCTCCCCAGTGGCGAGTGATAGGACAAGGGGAAATGGCCTTAAATCGCCCCAGGGGAGGCTCAGGTTGGATATTGGGAAACATTTCTTTCCTGAAAGGGTTGTCAGGCATTGGAACAACCTGCCCGGGGAGGAGGTTGAGTCACCGTCCCCGGAGGTGTTTAAGAGAAGGGTGGATGTTGCGTTGAGGGACATGGTTGAGTGGTGTTGATAGGGCTGGGAAAAGGTTGGGCTCGATGATCTTGAAGGTCTCTGCCAGCCAAAAATGTTCTCTGATTCCATGACTGTCACTTTTGCTGCACTGGGTACCCTGCGTGCCCAGCTGCTGAGCACTGAGGACAGACTCAGAAAGACTCTGTGCCCAGCTTCATCTGTCTCTCTCTGCGTATCCATCTCCTGTTCTGTGTTTGGTTCGCTAATCTGACTTACCAGCTATCTCCCCATAAAGTACAGGATTAACTTTTATGTAGCATTTTGAGCATTATACTCTCTCCTTACGTTCAGGATACTTTGTAAGATAAATAAAGCATGTTCCAGTATCGGGTATATATTAATAGCTTCTGGTGCTTCCATCTAACAGCTTTTTCTGCAAAAATGTTTTTCCGCTGCAGTTTCAAAAAACCCCTTATTTTGCCCAGCTTTTTACACGGTCGCTTTCAAGATCATCTCCATATATTTCTGCTTTTTATTTGTGGTCACTAAGCTGTTTCTTTGACAGTTTCTTTCTGTTTATGATTAGAACACGTTTTTTTCCACGAGATTGAATTGAGTGAAACTATTTCATGTTTCCAGTGATATAGACACGTAACAGGCTGCAAGATTGCTTGGTAATTCCCTTCTGAATAAAATTAGAATGAAAAAAAAAATTCAAAATTTAAAGACCATTCAATTTATAGCCCTTTGTTCTACCTTGTGAGGTAACATTCCAAACAGTGATGTACAAACTGCATAATTTCTTTTGCTAAAGTGTACCAGTATGAAGCCATCTGTGTAATAGTTGACATTATTTATATTCCAAAGGGACACTGCGTTAGCTGGAAGAGCCCCTACTCCCAGCTGACCGTTCCTAGCGTGACACTAAATGATTAATTTACATTCATTCTCTATTTAACTTATTATGGGTTCTTCTGCTGCTTTCAGTTCTCTTACCGAGCTGATGCGCTTCTAATTTCCCAAACTGATTAGTGATTTACTGCGAAGATGGTGGAAAGGATTCTTCTCTAGGGAATATCTAAAAGGCTTTTATGCCCCAGATAACCTTTTTGACTTGAAACCTGCGTTGGGAGCTCAGGTACCTAACAAGGTCAGCAGCAGTGCCCTGGCAAACCTGGGAACGTCCCTTTCCTTTCCACCCTTTCTGATCCACTGAATATCTGCTTGTATTTCCCAAACCAGTATTTCTGAGATAACGTACTCGGTGTCTTTGGAGATGGAATGGCGCTTCGAGACTTTCTGGGCTCTGCCAAGGTTGCCTGTGGGCAGTGTGAGTTGGTTTTCTTGTCTGTTTAGGAGGGACGTTAGTGCTTTGAATTTTTGAGTAGTGTACGCTACGCAATTGCTCCTGGTGGCTCTTTGCTGCTTACTCTGCTTAGAATCACAGGATCAAAGAATGCTAGGGGTTGGAAGGGAGCTTTGGAGAGTTCCAGCCCCCCTGCCAGAGCAGGATCACCCAGGGTAAGTTGTACAGAGTTAAAATGCACATTTTGTGTTTTGAGATGTGCTAGCTCGGCTCATGGGGAGACGGCTAGAAAGCCTGTTCCTACAGCTTGGATAAGTCCCACTTCCTTCTGGGATGAGCCCTGATCTTGCTCTGGAGTGAGGGTGCTGAGCCTGCCAACCTCCTTTTCCCTTGTGCTCTTTTGGGCTCGTAGCAGATGAGTTGCAGGATTAAGTCACCTTTTGGCACTTATTTCCTGGCTGAGCCACAGCCTGCTTTTGTGGACACCTTGGTGTCGCTTTTTCCTGTGGCTGTAGAAGCCACTGTGCTGAAACTGCAGCAGTTGCTTCTGAAAGTGGTTGATGCCCACATGGCTCCTGGAGGAGATTCTGGGGGTTGTGTGCTGTGATGTGGGAGGCCCCTGGTAACATTTATCGTAGAATCATAGAACTGTCAGGGTTGTAAGGGACCTTGAAGATCAAGTTCCAACCCCCCTGCCATGGGCAGGGACACCTCCCACTAGAGCAGGTTGCCCAGAGCCCCATCCAGCCTGGCCTTCAAAACTTCCAGGGATGGGGCTTCCACCACCTCTCTGGGCAACCTGTTCCAGGGTCTCCCCACCCTCCTGGGGAAGAACTTCTTCCTAATGTCCAATCTAAATCCACTCTCCTCTAGTTTGGATCCGTTCGCCCTTGTCCTGTCACTACTCGACATCCTAAAAAGCCCCTCCCCAGCTTTCTTGTAGGCCCCCTTCAGATCCTGGAAGGCCACAATGAGGTCTCTTTGGAGGCTTCTTTTCTCCAGACTGAAGAACCCCAACTCTCTCAGCCTGTCTCCATAGGAGAGGTGCTCCAGCCCTCTGATCATCCTCGTGGCCCTTCTCTGGCCACGTTCCAGCACGTCCAGATCTTTCTTGTAATAGGGGCTCCAGAACTGGAGGCAGGGCTCCAGGTGGAGTCTCACCAGAGTGGAGTAGAGGGGGAGAATCCCCTCCCTTGCCCTGCTGGCCACGCTTCTCTTGCTGCAGCCCAGGCCAGGGTTGGCTTTCTGGGCTGCGAGCCGGCACTGATGGCACATGGTGACAACCACCTCACCATGTATGCACAGAGGGTCAGCTGGCAGCTCTGCATGGTGACAGAGGACAGCTGTGTAGGGGAAGTCTGCACCAGGAACACTGGTGGGAGCCTGGAATCCCAGCCTGATCTTGAGGAGGCCCTGAAAGCGTGGCATAAGGCTGCCAAGGATGCTCGCTCTGTGGGAGACAGTGCTTTTGGGCTCAAGCTTTCCTCCCCATGGAGAGCTCAGCGGGGCTGAGGAGACCCTTTGATTCACCAAGACACGATCCTTCCTTGTGGCATATGAAGGCTCCCTGTGTTCAGCCAGGAGCTGCTGGACTCACTGGGGGACTGCTCTTGGGGCAGAGGTCCTGCTGAGCTAGCCTGGTAATCCCATGTTCTTCATTTCTAACCTCAGGGCCCACAATCCCCTTCTTGCTTGTAGTCACTAAGAGTTCCTTGATGCTACTCTCACTGTAGCACTGGTGCTGCTCTGCATGAAATCCTTCCTGACTGCTGCCTTGCCAAGTCTGACTCCAGGATGGTTTAACCTGCTAATATGAAGAGACTGAGTTCAACGGAGAGCTGTGAGGATGATTAAGTGACTAGAACATCTCTCCTGTGAGGACAGGCTGAGAGACCTGGAGCTATTTGGTCTGGAGAAGAGAAGGATGAGAGGGGAGCTGATCCATGGCTAGAAATATCTGAGGTGTGGGGGTCAAGTGGAAGGGGCCAGGCTCTTTGCTGTGGTGCCCAGTATCAGGACAAGAAATAATGAATACAAGCTAGAACAAAGGAGCTTCCACCTCAACAGGAGGAGAAATTTCTTTGCTGGGAGGGTGACAGAGCCTGGCCCAGGCTGCTCAGAGAGGTGGTGGAGTCTCCTTCTCTGGAGACTTTCCAACCCCCCCTGGATCTGTTCCTCTGTGGCCTGCCCTGGGTGATCCTGCTCTGGCAGGGGGGTTGGACTCGATGATCTCTTGAGGTCCCTTCCAACCCCTGACATTCTCTGATTCTATGACTGAATCGGATCCTACCAGGCAACTGCACCAGAACAGAAAACGTTCACAATAAAACGCGATCAGCCTTTTACTCCCTGTCTACCCCATCTTCACCCTGACCTCCAGGAGCATCATACGATGTTCAGATGGTCTTGTGAGTAACCAAATCACGAGACAAGGACCTTTTCCAAGTATTGTGGCATCATATAACCTAACTTGGGTACGTACTGTCAATCAGAGGGAAATTTATTACAATTCAATAGTGCTACTTAGGTGTATGTGTTCATCCAGTGCTCTGAAAAATGATGACAATGCTGCTTATTATCTAACAGATGATGTTATACATTGTGGATACAACCTATTAATATAGAAATAGTGATACATTCATCTCGAATAATTTGCATGGTGCATTTCCTGACCTAATAATGGCAAAAAGTAGGTCAGTTTCTAGGTTTTCTGAGAGGAGAATTAAAGCTTTGTGGCAAGAAGGTCTTTGCTAGTTCTACACAAATTGCTGAAACTTGCAAACCTTGCGTATTCAAAATGTTTTGCCCCACAATGATGACTTTAAGATATTTCTAATTAATTATAGTAATACATCAGCGCTGGGTTTCCTTGGCTTTCCCATTATCTCACTGGGTTTTTTTACAATTTAATGGAATTAAAAAGCACTGAAAGATACGACTTCCTAAACACTCTCATCTGAGAAAAGGTAGTTTTAAAAGGAGATGGTAGAAAATGTCGTTTGCAGGAGCTTATGCGAAGCAATCTTTCTTCTTCAGGAAGCATTTAGTTCAGCATCGAGCGTGACAGGTCCTTTCTTGTTGCCACCAAAGGTGTGCAGGCAGGCAAGAGAGCGGCAGGAGCTGGGAAGAGAAGAGAGTGCAAGGAGTGCTGTGGGGTGGAAGGCCACAGCGTAGCCTCAGGGCATGGTTAAACTCCTCCTTTAGGGGAATCTCAGAGCAGATGCCACAGTGCAGCCCTCCAGGTAAGCCTTGCACTGGTTCAAAGAGAAAAAAAAAAAAATGCTCCGCTAAGCTCTGGAGACCCAGGGTGTCCATCAGATTGAGTGACAGGCTGGGCATGAACTTCCTCTTCAAAGCCAAGTTTGGAGATTTCTGTTGCCAGAATTTAAAGAGTAAGGAGCATTGCTGCTTGTTGATTAGTAAAATTGGAACTGGCTCAAGTGATGCTTGGAAATACTAACTTAGACTTTGGGTTCCTGTCCTGTGAGGTTTATCTTACTTTTCCAGTTTTCATTAATAATTGTCCTCTTAAAATAATTCCTCAGTGCAGGAAGTATGAACAGCTTCAAGCAGATGGACCGCTCTGAAGGTCAGCGCCGTAAACCAGGACTCTCTTAGGTCTGTGTTAGCAGAGAAGTGGAAGTGCCGAGTCTGACAATGTGACAGGGCGATCAGAAAATCCCTGGGAGCCCAAATCACTGCCATCGCTGCACTAGGCAGAAGAACAAAATGACCTTACGGATTTCTAAATACTGTACTCCAACAGCTCGCTCTCAGTGGTCATCACCAGCTGTGAAGCTTTTGCTGGCAGCACCCTTTGTCACTTCTCCCTTGCCAGATTGTATTTTTATCCCCACATCCATTTTTTTTTTCTTTTTTTTTTTTTGCCACAGATGAGATCTCATCCTTCTTCTAGACTCTTTCACACATGCCCTAACCCTACCAGTTTTTTTAGGAGTGCTGGAGCTTTGACTTTTGGCTCTGAGTCTGGGACACGTGTTGATACGCAGTGGGCTGGAAGCCTTTCAGGGTTTTCCTTATTCTGTTGAATAAAAAGGGTCCGTGTCCCTCTAACATTGATAAATCTGTTCAGAGAGAGAAATCATGTGAGTGAAAAATGCTGTTATCAATCTGATCGTGTGTGATTCATGAGACTGAGAGAGTTGGGGTTGTTCAGTCTGAAGAAGAGAAGGCTCCAAGGAGACCTTCTTGTGGCCTTCCAGGATCTGAAGGGGGCCTACAAGAAAGCTGGGGAGGGACTTTTTAGGATGTCGAGTAGTGACAGGACAAGGGGGAATGGATCCAAACCAGAGGAGGGGAGATTTAGATTGGACGTTAGGAAGAAGTTCTTCCCCAGGAGGGTGGGGAGACCCTGGAACAGGTTGCCCAGAGAGGTGGTGGAAGCCCCATCCCTGGAAGTTTTGAAGGCCAGGCTGGATGGGGCTCTGGGCAATGTGGTCTAGTGGGAGGTGTCCCTGCCCATGGCAAGGGAGTTGGAAGTCAATGATCTTCAAGGTCCCCTCCAACCCCGACAGTTCTATGGTTCTGGGAGCAGGTTGGAGAGTAATTGAATGGTTAATTCGCCCTGTAGATGGACACGCTCTTTAGATATAATAAGACCACCTGTCTCTCTTATAAAATTAGAAACTGGATGTGCATAGGCATTGTATAACTGAAAAGCTAATGCTGTACATGGCAGCATAATGGATTAATATATATTGAAGTCCTTGATGTGTTCTCATTTCTGTCCTCCTGGTAGTTTATGGAAATATATGAAAAGTTTTCAAACGGCTTTTAAAATTAGCTCCTAACCTATACAGTTTATCATCAGACTCTGTTCCATGTGCCTGAAGTGTTAAAGGATTCATAATTCAGTATTTCTGAAATTGTCAGTGGCTTCACTATATGAAATTTTAAATATCCTGAATATGCTTCTGGCATTCAGTGGTTGTACTTGTTCATTTGAATGTAATGGGTATTGAATAGGATCTATTATCAACTTGATATAGAAAATATATTGGAGTAATTACATATACCTACACTTCATATAAATTTCAATCTTTTTCTGTCATGAGGGCTGGTAAAAGAGAAAAATACCTTTTTTGCATTTCATGAAGATACAATTCAGATATTTTGAATTCATGAGAGAGTGATTCCTGGGGTAAAGAGGGACCCGCTTCCTTGGTGCTGGTGCACAAACCAGGACATCAATTCTGTACTTCTAGCAAATCTTTCTGTGCTCTTTGAATCATTTTCTGTGTGTTACTGACTTGCAGAAACGGCAGCTTCTATTTATTATTAGCGTGCGAGCTTTTTTTTTAGGACGTACAGAAATGGATGATGTAGATAGTAACGTGTTCTTTACAGTAATTTTTTTCCCCTTCATTTTAAGAGTATGAATTTCAGCTGCATAATTGATCTAACAGAGAAAACCGACTACCTTGTCTGATAGCATGACAAGTTTGGATGGGACTTGGGCATTATGAATGACAGGTGCTCTTTGGTCTAAATGCTGTCTGCTCCTCACAGTTGCCTCTGCAGTAAGTTGATTCTCTGGTTATGCAGAGCAGGTACGTAACCGTAGGGCTCAGTAGCTGCTGAAAGGAGGCTGCACTTTGGATTTCCTATTTTCTGCAGCCCCTGGAAGAGGCTGCCTTTGAAACTAGACCAGGCATGGGTCACTGACCTCGTGAAGGCTATCAACGAAGGTAGGTATTTTGCTGAACACCCAGTACATTTGAGAGGGGTTGAAACTCCAGAGAACGTTATTTTCACAACAGCCAAGAAGTTCCCGTAGGTCAAGAGGAGGAAACTTGCACTTTTTACTCTGTTTGGTGTGAACGGAAGAGTTTTCATGTGACTTTATTTATCGTTCTGTGAGTTAATGCTTGGGAAGAAGAATTGCAGTTTGGAATGGGACTGGATTCTTAGAACCTGCTATACTATATCTTTTGCTGCCATAGCAACATAGGAGTGTAATGAGTTAGAAATTTCCCAGTTATTAGAAAAATGGAATCGAACCAACTATTGAACAAGGCAACGTTCTGAATTCCCTCCTGCAGTTCTGACCTGGTTTCAGGTGAAGGGGGATCCTTGCCTCTCAAGAAACAGGCTTGATATAAATAACCAGCTTATATTATGAGGAAGAGTGTGAGAATAGATGTGGTGTGTTATTGTACAGGGACTTAGATTTCTGAACGTATATTCAGGTTGCCGAGCGTGCTCAAAAGTGTCTGGAAGAATATTTAAAAACATAGAGATGAATGGTAAGAAAAAGTCTCTAGCTTAATTTCCTTGTTTATGAAATAAAGATATTTATATGCTTTTAATTTACATAATGAAGACTGAAACAAAAAATGCTGTGGAAAAAAAAAGGAGGTTTCTGGAAGCTGAGGAAATAGCAAGAACCTAATGATAGCTATGAAGAATCTTACAAATTGTTGCTTGTTTCTGACCTTCTCTCCTAATATTTGAGGGGAACACTGAAGCTGCCAACAGATGATGGTTTTGAAAACATTGTGTGACTAAGAATTCTGTACTACTTTCCACATGACATAGCTCCCTGTGAGGAAAAAAAGGAGGAGACTTCCTAGGGAGTGTTAATGGGAAGAAATTTCTGGAAAGTATTTCCTTTGAGGGTCATTTCATTTGGAAACCATCCTACCACTACCTTAATGCCAGGAAGAAGAGTTCTCCGAGCCCTCAGGGTATGTGGAAAAATTTCATCTTTCTCATGTTGTCAATGACAAAGGGAGAGATGGAAGGAAGAAATCTATTGTGGTATTGCTTTCTTTTTAATCGTATTTTTGCCGGTCCTTTTATTTTAAATGTTATTAATGTATCTGTTGCATTTTGATCTTTTGTCAGAGATTTCTAATATGTCTCCATTCCATGATTTCCGCTCTGATTTTATAAATACCTAGTTGCAATAACCATAAAAACATCTGTGGAATTTAATAAAGGGAGTTCCATAGTCAGCCTGAAGCACAAAGTTCTGGAAGTGTACTTTTAGCGCTGTTTTATGGAAAGTTTTGAAATACTTCGCAGTTTGCAGGATTTGGACAATTTATTTTTTTTTGCCTTTTGCAGAGCGTTCCTAGCAATTCTCAATAACACGTTTTTAAAGACCCATGTATTTTTAAAAAATGCAAGCGCAGACATTTTTAAAACTACTTCTTAAGGCACTGATAAATTTATTGCCTTCCAGTAACACTGGAGAACCTTTGGACTCGTATATCGATAAGGACAAGATCATGCCCTGTAACTTAGATTAGATCTTCTTAGAAGGTCTTTTGATGGACTCCCTCTCTTTTAACTTAAAATATTTGAAAAAGTTACTTTCCTCCACAATTGAATCTTTGGCATGTCATTTATCTACGTCAACTCTTCTACCAGTACAGACCAGTTCACAGCACTGCCACGGCGCTTGGGCCACCAGGCTCTTACTGTCCTTTCGGAAGCATCTTGCTGTGACCCCTCCGGCTCTATAGTGTCCTCATTGTACCTGCTGTGTGTACGTGTCACCTACACAGCGCATGCAATGTGGACATAATGGAGCTCAATTTACGCCTGATAAGGAGATAAAGTACCTGCAAGACATGTTGGTTTGTTTTTTTTTTGTGGGTTTTTTTCAGGAGGATTAAAAAAACTTATTTCTTCTGTGCGTTCGCATGCTGTTCTCGTGTCCGGGATTCCAAAAATTGTGTTGTGGATACAGCTCAGCGGTGGGAATGAGGCAGTGGGAAGAACTTGCAGGGTCACTGCAGTTCTCCAGACCTCCACAATGAAATGTATTAGTAGGGCTTCAAGAGTGCAAAAAGAATCATTTTGACCTCCGATAACGAGGTGCTTCATTTTAGGGTCATATATTGTATTGCTGATGTTCTTCTTGTGCTCTGTTGTTGGGGGGGTTTGGCCCGTTCTGTGCTTTCTTCCATCACTTACAGTTTTTGGGGAAAAATATCCTATTTCATATAACAGGAAAATGTTGTGTAAGCCTTACATCAACATTTATGGTTTAGTTTTTTTGCTTTTTTCTTAAAAGCAAAGGAAAATAGAATCTTCTGGTTTTCTTTTGTTTGATTCTTATTAGAAAATGCTGTTGTTTTTACTCTATTATTTTGAAAATGTTCTTTTGTGAGAAGTGTTTCAATTGTTGGCTTTTGTTTCAGGCAGGTGTAGTCATGCATCTGTGCCAGCAAATGCAGAGCCACGTTCTCTCTTTACTCTGCCGTGAATCGGTGCTTTTAAATAAGAAATTTTTTTAATTAAGTGATTTTGACAATATTTATTTGTGTGAATAGCAGTTATCCTCATAAATGCTAAAATGCAAGGATATTAAATTTTTTACAAGGGCACGTATTTCACCTAAAATGACCTGGGGAAGCCACACAAATTAAAGCCCATTCTCAAACGGATCAAGCCTAAATCCGTAATGGACCAAACCCTACTTTCTAGACCTGAAGCCTTGCTCAAGAACAGGAACTGCCTAAGCAAACTCTGATTCTTCCACTGCACTGAAATGATATTTAAAAGGAGGGGTGGGAGGTGCTATGGGGCAGATTTGCAGTAACCATCAGCAAATGCTAACAAACAGCTCTCTCAGGGCAACTGCAATATGTATTATTCCAGTTGCTACTGAAAGTATTATTTCATTTAGTGGGAGGTTTTAGGAGCTTTGCCTTTCATGGGATTACTAATGATAATGTTTTATATTATTACTGGTTTGTTTTACACCGGAGAGAAGACTGAATAAAGTGGCTAAACCTGCTGGCTGCAGATGTTTTTCCTCCCATAGACCTGATGTTGCTCTTGCTGGAATGCAGTGGGTTGTGCGCTGTGGTCTTCAGGTACAGCCATGCTAGAACCAACAGTGATGGAAGGCGCTCTCCTGCACTGGAGTTATTGCATAAATGGTGGTGGTTAGAACACACAGTGCTTTGTTGCATTTACCACACTTGCAAGGTGCTCCAGGAGCTGCAGACCTAACATCACAGAATGTTAGGGGTTGGAAGAGACTTCTGGAGATACTCAAGTCCAACCCCCCTGCCAGAGCAGGGTCACCCAGGGCAGGTCACCCAGAAACACATCCAGGCAGGTCTTGAAAATCTCCAGAGAAGGAGACTCCACCACCTCTCTGGGCAGCCTGTTCCAGTCCTCTGTCACCGTCACAGGAAAGCTGTTCTTCCTCACGTTGAGGAGGAACTTCCTGTGCTCCAGCTTGAATCTATTGCCCCTTCTCCTATCACAGTGTTAAGAGGTTGTCACTTCCTTCTTGACGCCCAGCCCTCAGATATTTATACACATTAATGAGATCCCTTCTCAGTCTTCTCCTCTCTGGACTAAAAAGCCCATGGTCTCTCAGCCTTTCCTCATAAGGCAGGTGCTCCAGTCCCTAGAGTTTGCTCCAGCCCTCTGAGTTTGTCCTGTGTCCTCTCATCAGTCTCAATATACAGTGCGTAGAGACATCACTGTGAACAGAAAGAGGAAAAAAACCCCTGTTTCCTAGGCTATGGAAAACTCTGATGGAGCAGCAGTTGTATTAGAAGATGGTGGTATCAGCTCAGTAGCCTTGTCTACATTGATACAAATACAGACTCAATGTGAGATGATGCAAAATATTTTCTGACGTTTGATGAAAAAAAAAAAAGAAAAAATGTATCCAGTACAGAGAGTACCATGAGAGTGGTGCTTTACTTCCAGTTGTTTTTCCAAGGGGACCTGGGACATAACCCCAACTGTAATCGTTGAATCATAGAATCCTAGAATTGTCAGGGTTGGAAGGGACCTTGAAGATCATCGAGTTCCAACTCCCTTGCCATGGGCAGGGACACCTCCCACTAGAGCAGGTTGCTCAGAGCCCCATCCAGCCTGGCCTTAAAAACTTCCAGGGATGGGGCTTCCACCACCTCTCTGGGCAACCTGTCCCAGAGGCTCCCCACCCTCCTGGGGAAGAACTTCTTCCTAACGCCCAATCTAAATCTGCCCTCCTCTAGTTTGGATCCATTCCCCCTTGTCCTGTCACTACCCGACATCCTAAAAAGTCCCTCCCCAGCTTTCTTGTAGGCCCCCTTCAGATCCTGAAAGGCGTAACAAGGCTCAGTCCTGCAGATGTTGGTAGTGCCCGGCAGGATCTGATGAAGCTCCTCTCTGACCTTGCTCTGTCAGTCCCACTGTTTCAAAGGGCTCCTCAGCGGCTGTGACTCTCCTCTGCCAGGGCCGTTTTGCTTCCACGGAATTACTTCCCCCCCCCGCCCCGGTCTCCTTTAAATTGCTGTATGCATTAATCCAATTGCTGGAAAAGGATTATAGGCCCAGAATAAAATCCAGTCATAATTAAAAATGTAAAAGCAGCTTATGTTTTTAGGCCAAAGTTTTTAGAGGAAGCTATCAACATACCGATATTAATACCCCGATCTCTGCTGGGAGGCTGTTATTTTGAGGAGAGTATCTGATAAAGGGCCAGTTACTGAATATTTTATAGTAGATAACGTGAGGCAGACACGTGCAGAGGTTATGTTACAAACTACACACATCAGCCTGCCTCTCTCAATCTTCGTGGGCATCCTGCTTTTTGCATATTTCTAAAATTCCGTTTTTTAGGTGCTAATCTGGCAAAAACCAAGAGAGTTTGCAAGGGGATGTTAAGGGTACAAGGGCTGTGGGAATTACCCTCTGTAAGAGGATTGGGGCATATTCCAGTCTTATGGGATCTGCATCTTAAGCCGTCTTTTCATAATGAGCACTCCTGTATCAAATATCCTCTCTGCAGTTGTAGTTTCCATCAACCTTCTATCTGGATAAAGAAAATGACAAACTGGAACAGCTCTCAGCCATCCTGTTACTCGTGCCATGCGCCTGGCTTTCTGGTTTGCAGTGGTCTGGGCACTCAGTTTGTAAGCCTGCTTTGTAAGACCTTCCAAGTAGAGCACTTTTAAATTACCTCTTGAGAATTAAATCAATGTAGGCGCTAGAGCTACTTAATATTTTTTATTATTTTTTTTTAATCCAGAGATAGAAATTTTCTTTGACTTCTGCTTTCTTCAAATGGGAGGTGTTTCACTTCTTCATCTCTGTCATTTTGAATTAACTGGCTTTTCTGCAAAGGAAAGGATGCCGAAAGACTTATTCGCTGCTGAAGAATTTAGATGAAAACATATGGACCCGAGTGGCTCTCAAACTGCATTGTTGAGCATCTCTTCCACCTGGATTGTGCTGAACTTCCCAGACTCCAACATTCTTCACCTGACGGCGCTCAGCGTTTGGTCCTCGATGGCAAATGGAGTTAGAGCTGGAGCAGTGAATTCAGCCTTTTACAGCATCAGTGCGAAGCTGCTAGAGGGATAAAAACAAATACCCTCTCAAGTGTAAATTTATCAGCCTGTGAGCTACCTAGTTTTTACAGAAGTAAACTCTTTCTGACATTTCTTTCTAGTTGAGATATTTTGATGGTGCAATTCTCCTTTTTCTTCTCTTGATTTGCTTTCTGAGTTCCTTTTCAGGAGGGTATCTGGATCTTTTCTTCCAGTAACAGCATGTTTGGGATCTTTCTTTGACTTGCCCTGTGTGACTTGTGCTGGATTTTTTTTTATTTTTTTTTGAATGTCAGAAGCAATGCTGACTTTCCTCTCTACCTCTTTGAGGGAAATTTGCTGTTATTCTCTAATTAACATTTTCAGTGACCCAGGTAAGTGCTGAGGTACCGGCTCCTGTGTTTCGTTTGGCTCTTCTGGGAGCTCTTGCTCCGTGCAGGGGTTCAGCTTCTCACGTTCAGCCTGGCAGCGGTGGTTGTATTCGGGGGTGCCTGATGGCAGAGCTCCAGCCACTCGCCCAAGTTATTTTAAGACATTTATTTAGATAAAATAAATATAGTCTCTAGGTTGCGCCGAGGAATTCTCTGCATTTCTAGCCTGTTCTAACAAGAAAGATGCTGTGCCAGAAACTCAAAAGATTTCACAAGAGGCAGCATTAGAGGACTACATGCTTTTACTGCTGTGCGCAGCTGAAGAATTCCAAATTTAGTATTATCTGCATGCGGTGGAAAATACAAACTGAGGAAGAAAAGATTTAAAAAAGAGAAATGTCGAGAGTCAGCAGAGCTTTCCCTCGTGGGTTTCCGCTGCAAAAGTCAAGAACCTCCGTGAAGTGCTGACTTTTCCTCTGCTAACACACTTTGCAGCTCTGCTGTGTACAGCCTGAAATTTGCTTGTTGCTGTCAACGGCCACGAGATCTCTTCTCTCTTGTTTGTGGCAGCAGCGGCATTTTGCGTGTGTGAGGCTGGTGGAGGGGACTGAGTGCTGGGGACAGAAACCTTTTATGAGATACCTCATACAGGGAGAATCCGAGACTCTGCCCCTTGCCCTAAATAACCGCTCATCAACAGGATTGCCAATCTCTACCCTTCAGATGTTCCCTAGGGACTCGGGTCTGCTTTCTGAAAACTGGATGTGGAGTAGGCATCCGAACTATTAGGCGCTGTGGGTTTTCATAATCTACTCCCCTCGTAAATCATTTGTTCCAGGGAGCGAGACGCGCTGCCCCGTGCCCTCCTTCTCGGGCAGTTGCCGATGCAGGCAACAGCTCAAGTGAAGCAGCAGGGTTTCACTTTTTGCCTGCGTCCTGGCCGCAGGATTTCCGCCAGCGAGCCCTCTACAGAGCGGGGAGGACTGTTTAAACCTGTCACGGCGGGAGATGTAGGGTCCTTTGTGAGTGCGCACACGTATGTGTGCCTACTCCTAGGAGTCCTTTGGTCTTCATCCTTCTAATTGCTTTCTCTTGCTGAAGATGTGCCCTGCTTTGGTGGCCCAGCGGATCAGGAGCACTCAGCGCAGGAAGGTGGGTCTGTGTCAGAAGAGTGTTTGGTGTTTGCTCAGTGCTGGTTACTGCCCTGTTGGTGTTTGAGAAAAATGGGGAGCGGGGGGACCTTTGTACTTAGAGGAGGGGATGCATTTCACCTTTATAATGCTGTTCTCTTTTTTTTTTTTTAACCCTGACATCATAAGCCAAGCTCTAGAGCAGATTTGTGCTGCCAACCTTCACTCTGTACCGGTTCCTAAGCACTAACTCCCACCTCGGGTGCTGTGGAGCCGCAGTTTCTGACTCTAAGTCCTGTTTGCGGTAGATGAAACTTCTGCAGGTTCAGGTTGCAGCACATGGCCGTGTGATGCATGATGGATGAGCAGGCAGCTAAGCTTGATCTGCTTGGAGGGATGGCACTTGCCATAGCTCTGCCTCCTCGGACGGGAGGCTGGAAGGGTTGATGCTCACTTTCAGTAGGAAGGATGGAAAGAAGTGACCTGCTTCTGCACAGCTGCTGGGGCTGACCTTATCTAGTCATCCTCACCTCCCCAGGAGCGTCTCTGGGCAGCGTGGTCTCCCTTCAAAGCAATCCTTGCTGACCCCTTTCCTGCCCTTGTACCGTGGGGATCAGGAATGGCCGGGGCTGCCTCTGAAGGCACAAGGATGAGGGACAGCGCCCAGATTTCATTATTTTCTGTATTTTTCTTACCGTCCATTTTGTTTCCTCAATTTTCCTCTTTCTCCAATTTCCCTCTGACTCTATAGGATTATGCTTTGTATGAGAACTGTTGTGATAAGAACTATCTATGATTCTGTGATTCTATGAACTACTTGATATTTTTAGTTTTATTTTTTTCCTATCCAACAGTTACAAAATCTGCAGGGCTTTTAAATGACTCTGACGCTGAGGAACGAAGGTTCTTTTGGTATTTTTCTGTCCTACTTCCTTGAATTACCCTTAAAATAGTTGTAATAGTGTAACTTCTACTGTGGGCTTGTCTGCATTATGCTGATAATGTGGCTGTGAAGTTGCATATATTTCAAAGGCCTTGCACAAACGAATTTACCGCTACTGCTGGCCATTCGGTATTGATAAAAACAGTGACACTGAGATTTACATGTTGAAAAAGGACATAGCACAAATAATTTAAATATTTTTCTCATGTTTGATTATATTTGTGGTGTCTGATTTTACTGATTAGCAAAATAGAAACAGATGGCAATGTATTCATTCCAACAATTTTTCGTTATGGTACAGCTATTTCGACTTCTCGCAGCACTTGTGCGAATGATATTCTTGTTTAAATTTCCCTTGCCACTGTTCAGGGAATTCGGAAGTAGTGTACTTAGAATATACATGGAGAATGGATTTTTATATGCATAATAAAGAGGAAAATACTTGGAAAGAAGAGCTGCCTGTAATTAACCCATCTACTCCGTGCTGTGGCGAGTAAGAATTTAACTCCTCCTTTAAAGACCGTACCAGGTCTGAACAGGATTAGAACATGGTCTATCATCGTTGAATCTTAGCCAGGCATCCTTCGAGGTTTTAAAATGATACAGCGATTCCACAGTGCTGCCTTTGTTAGGAAGAGCGAGAACATTGCTATGAATACAAGCAGCGAGCAGCAAGACCAGGCACCTGCCCTGGTCTGCCTGGGTGTCCCCCAGGAGCTCACAGCTTTGTCTGGACACCACCAGGGTGATGTGACCATCGTTCCTCTGTGTGTGAATGGACAGGCCTGTCAGCCTGACCTCAGTACCAGGGAGGATTCTAGAGCCGTTGTTGTTGGGTGCGCTCACGCAGCACATCGAAGACAACCAGGGCATCGGGCCCAGCCAACATGGGTTGATGAAGAGCAGGTCCTGCTTAATGGACCTGATCTCCTTCTGTGACCAAGTGACCCGCCTAGTGGATGAGGGAGGGGCAGTGGATGTTGTTTATCTGAACTTTAGTAAGGCCTTGGGTGCTGTCTCCTCCTCCAGCGTTCTGCTGGAGAAGCCGGCAGCTCATGGCTTGCATGGGTGTGCTCTTCACTGGCTGGATGGCCGAGCCCAGAGAGCGGTGGTGGATGGAGCTAAATCCAGTTGGCGACCGGTCACGAATGGTGTTCCCCAGGGCTCAGTTTTGCCGCTATCCCGTTAGTGCTTGTGCCACTCCTGACAGGCCTCTGGGTGCTGCCTGGGATTTCCACAGCAGCTGCCCTGTGACCACCTCTGGCTTCTACACCTCCCAGAGTCGCAGACTGTCCTAAGCCGAAGCAGTTGCTTAGACTACTCTTAAACAAAGGTAGCTGTGGGCTTGTGGTCAGAAAGCTCCAACCCAGGCAGCTGCAAAACCATGGTGCTTTCCTCAGTGATAAAGCACTAATAATTAATCCTAAGCATCTTGGCTTTCAGCAGGGCTAACTAGCTCGCAGTGATCTTGGGTTAAAATAATTGCTGCATGCAGCGTGCTGGCAAAGGTGGAATAAGATGACATAGATGTGTGCAGGTGCCCAAAGGGTGGCCCTGACCACATTTGAGCAGCACCATCAGCAGCCAGAGCAAGGGTTCTGGTCGCAGCCTCTCTGCCTAGCTCAGGCCAATGCTTTTTCTATTCCTGAAGTCTCCGTTCCTATGGTTTCTCTCTCTGCACGATGCTACGCGTGCGCATATGTGCTTTGTTGTTTTTTTTCCCCCTATTGAATGTAGTTTCTTTTTGTAGAAGAGTGATACTGTCATGAGAATTTGGCATTCAGGATACTAAAATTTTCTGACTCTGAATTAACATCACATCCATTATTGGAAATGTTTTCTCCCTAGACATAATAGAGCAAACAGAGAAAAGCTTAAATAGCGAGGTTAAGTGCTGCAGGCTAAAAATGTCGCGCTGTTCTGTGCTGGAGGTGGTGAGAGGACCAGAAGTACGTTGATAGAAGGAAAGAAAGGTGGAAATTTGAGAGGGAGGGGGGAAAAAAAAGTAAGGACTTGTGCATATGCATCATTCTGTAGAGAGGGTAGGAGGGAATATATTGACATCTGGAGACAAAAGATGCAAGCCAGGATTACAAAGAGCCCAGGGAAGAAGCATGCTCAGGCTCTGGCAGGTATTTTGGGAGCAAGGATGCTGTGGTTTAGACTCAGGTGGGAGCTGAGCACCACTGGAGCTGAGCCCCGTGTGGCCACTCGCTCACTGGATCCTCACCCCCAGAATGGAAAGGAGAAGAGGGAGGAAAATACAAAATCCTGTGTGTGTGGGGAATTTAATAAGGAGAATTTAATTCGATGGTGCAGAAGGAGAAGTAAACAACAGTAATAACAAGACCAGTATTGTATTGGTATACATCAAACAACATACAAACCAAATATAAACCACCTCAGGCCCGGTGCTGCCAGCCAGTCGTCATCCCCACACTGGTTATCCAACTGGCTGATTTGGTTTTCTATCCTGGCTGTGGCCCCTTCCCAACTTCTGGTGAAAATTAACCCTATTCTAGCCAAATCTAGGACAGAGGAATATAGTAATAGCAGTTCAGGGTGAGGCCAACCCTTCAAGCAATCCTGTCCACGTGGCTTTCCCCAGGGATGGTGTAGAGATCTTGAGACCTCCTTGGGGACAGGGACTGCCAGGAGCACAACCCCTACTTCTGTCTCCTTCCACTAATCTGGAGATCAACCTGGATGCTGGTTCCCCAAATGAAGCTTCTGAGGAGACCAGAAGGTAAAAGCCACCAATAAACCAAGGAATCTCGAGGAATGTCAGCCCCTGGAGAGCTAGTGAGTTTGTCCTTTCTAAATGCATTTTAGAAGGAAGAGCCACCTTTGCATGAATAAGAGGGTCTTCTCTGGGTTAATTGCTGGCCCGAGGACGCTGCTGCAAGGCTGATTTGTTGCCCTTGCATATGAATCATGGAATCATTCCGATTGGAAAAGCCCCTTGGGATCATCAAGTCTAACCATAAACCCCCACTCTCCAAAGCTCACCCCTAAAGCAGATCCCCCAACAGCACACCTGTGGTCTGTCTCAAGGGCAGTTTGTTCAGCTGCATACCAGCAACTGCCCAGTTCATCCCTCCTTCCCACGGATAACATCTCATTGCCAGTTCAGAGCGTGCCTCTCCCTGGTACGTGATGCTAGGAAAAGACTGTCATGTAAGAACTAGCAGGAAGATGGCAAACTGCTACCTCCCTTGGGTGCCTGGGGTGCCAAAACGCTTAACTCTCGCAAACCTAAGGCCTGGACTTTTATTTCAAGTCTGGTTTATGGAAGAAGTCGTTTTCAATTTTTTTATTTGCCGTTGAAACAGCATGGAACCAAGGGGAGCATGTTGTGGTTTTGTATCCTCTGCATCTGTCACATTCTTTGGCATCCAGTGTAGCGCTGGAACATACTCCGCATGCAGCGTATTCTCATTCAGTCCCATCCCTTCTGCATTTCCCACAGTGAAATTCTCTTTTTTCTCTCTCTGTTTCTTCTCTTTTTCGGTGTTGCTTTCTTGCTTTTCATTCCAGATATTGCTTCTTAGGAACTTTGAGACGAGGCTTTCACAGAGGCACGCACCCTGCATTTTTATTTGACTTTATTTAGCTCTTGTCACAGCCTGACTTACTTACAGGGAAGAAATTGTTTTGCCAGGTCCTAGCACTGACAGCACTAGAGAACATTTTCACAGGATAGCGATAGAAGTTTGTCTGTGGCAAATAAAGACCTATATCAGACTTGCTCGTGTCTTGAAGAGAATATCAAGGTAAAATTTCACGATGTGAAGATAACCAAACCGCTGCGCACGATGCAATAACACAAACCCAGGAGATTAAGCAGCTGCCATTTCACTCTGTCACCATGAAGCTGTTGTTACCTGACAGTTACCCTGTTAAAGCTCGCACTACCTAAATGTGCCATGCTCCTGCTTCTCCGTGTTTTGTAGAGTCATAAAATCATCAGGGTTGGAAGGGACCTTGAAGATCATCGAGTTCCACCCCCCCTGCCATGGGCAGGGACACCTCCCACTAGAGCAGGTTGCCCAGAGCCCCATCCAGCCTGGCCTTCAAAGCTGCCAGGGATGGGGCTTCCACCACCCCTCTGGGCAACCTGTTCCAGGGTCTCCCCACCCTCCTGGGGAAGAACTTCTTCCTAACGTCCAATCTAAATCTCCCCTCCTCTAGTTTGGATCCATTCCCCCTTGTCCTGTCACTACCTGACATCCTAAAAAGTCCCTCCCCAGCTTTCTTGTAGCCCCCTTCAGATCCTCGAAGACACTTCTGATTCCTGGGTTTCTTTGCTAATTGTCATGCTTGTAAATGGAGTGAAGACTCCTGAGTTGTTCAGGCATGACCTCTGAAATGCCCGTGCTAATTTGGCCTCTTTCCATCACAGATCATGGAAAAACCTGGCCATGTGTTCTTTTAACTGATTTTTATGTTCACAGATGATATTTCTAGCTTCTGCCCTGTACCCTCGGCTTTTAGGGCAGTGTAATGTTCATGTAAAGTGCCTGTGCTGGTATTACCCTTGCTCATGCGGCTCTGTTGCCACATTGTCACTACAGGAAATATTCTTCTGACCAGCTCATTCAGGGAGAAACTGGCAGTAGATGCGATTTGCTAGAAGTTTGTAGGCAGGCTGGTCCTGCTTACACCAACCTCCTGGAGCCTGTGGTGGCAGATGTCTGCTCCAGTATGGATTTGTGCAGTTATTCTGGTTTCGTAATGGTCTCTCACCCACAGACAGATAGTATCTTCTCACCCATGCTCATGTGTTCAGGATATCAGTTATGTAAAAAAAAAAAAAATCTTAGCCGTGCTGCATGGTTTCCCTCACGAAAGTTCCATGTTCAAGTGTTTACTTGGACCGTCTGAGAGATTTTAGAGAAGTGTGACCTTGCTGTACAGCAGGATTTCTCAGGGAAAATGCTTTCATATTAAATAGCAAAGACAGACAAGAAGTTTGTCTGAGGGCCAAACGTGTGATTCATATCATTTGGGTGAAGTTCGGCGCTTCATCATCTCATGCCTGAGAATGAGCTTGTGCTTCTCCCTTGGAGCGATGATTTTTTTATTATTTTTTTTCCTGGCCCCTTTTTTCACATGCTCACCAAAGGTTCCTGATGCTTGCTGCCAAGCCCCAATGGGTACAAGCAGAGGAGAAACCCCAGAGCGGTCGTGTCACCCTCAAGTGGCTGTGGCCTTTGAGGTTGATGAGAACGAGAGCCAGAATTTGTGCTTGAGAAGGTTTGATTTTGGCTTCATTTCTTCCTCCCTCGGTCTTTCTATTTTTGATTGTTTGAGCGTGTGGGCTGGGGCAGGAGGGGAAGTGGATGTCTGATGAGAAGTATGATTTCAGTCTATTATATATGATAAATGTAAAGAGTGGAGGACGGACAGCATGTCCTACTGAGTTGCTTGTATAGGGGAAGATCTGCAAAGGGGTGTGATAGAGAGCCTGGGTCTTCAATAATTTGTGGAAATTAAATCTTCTTAGGACCTTGAGGAAGCAGGGTGACTATTCCCTTTTATTACTCAGTTCTTGAGGCTGATTTGCTCTGTAGAAAATTTGCCATTTCAAGGATATTTTCAGTAATATTTAACATTTTAACAGGTGGATGTTTCTTACTCTTCTTCATGTTAATGCAAGTCTGAACTGGAACAGACGAAAAAGTATTTTCGTGGAAATGCTTACAAAAATACTGCTCTGTGTCTGGACCAGACTTGTGTAACTGGTGTTAGGAGCCAAAAATGAATGTGACACTTCAGAATTTGACTTGGCGTTTGGGATCTAAGTTTTATTTAGAAAAAAAAAGAAGATCATGTGGATACATAGATATTTTGTCTGTTTTTTTCCCCAGTTCTCCTTGCCAACTCGAGCTGAAATTAGAACAGTGTAAGTAACTAAATTGCTACAAGCAACCCTGTTTTTTAATAGTCTCGACTTAGCAACCTAGAATTAAAGTTCATGTGTGTCAACTGGCATCTAAGCTACTGAGGATATATATTTTTTTTTTTCTTTTCTTTTTTTTTTTTTCTGTCTGATGCTTGCCTGGGGTAACAGACCTCTCAGTGAATTTACTTTCCTGCTTTCCTTCTGAAGGTAACCGGTTACCGTGCACTCTGCCCAAAAGCGTGTTCATCAGCTGCTCTGAATTCTAAGACTGGTATTACAGAATGAGCAAACTGCTTATTCCTTGTCACAGGGTGTGGTATGAAACACTTGCACTTTCCTTGTGCTTGCCAGAACGTGCCATTTTTCTCGTTATGAATGATGTAATTACCCATGGTAATTGTGTTGAGTTGTAAGAGGCATCATTATGTTTCAAATTCTTTTGGAGAGGAGATGTTGTCTGCTTGGAAAATCATGGGGATTCGTAGTGAGAGCCAGTGCATGGCACTGGTCTTGATTTCCCCTTGATTTAGTGTGTTTTTCCTTCCTGCCATGATTTTCTGTGTCTTCCTACAGAAAGTTGTGTCCTGTGTGACTGTGTCTGGGGGAAGGTGTCTAATGAGAGAGGGCTCTTGTGTAGAGGGAAGACTGGGCAAAGATGAGGGTCGCTTTGGAGACTGAGGGGAGGGGAGGGAAGTGGCACCATGATATTCAGGCACTTGTGGTGTCCAAGTCAGGAAGCTGCTCATCAGAACTAGCTCAGTGGTGGTAGTGAAGAAAGGCAGGCACTTTCAGAGAGTGACTTGGAAACCCAAACTAGGGTCCTGCCTGCACTGCCCTCTGAAAGAACATCTTCCCACTGACTGTTGTTTCCTGTTGGCTCTCTGCTTTTGTATATTCTGTTGTCGATATGGGATGTCAGCACAAACATTTTCGACCCTTTTGAGAGGGAAGAAAGAAGAACATGACTGGGTGGAGATGGGAAAGAAAAGGAAATGAACACCATTCGTGTTTGGCCCGGTGAGCAGAGCAGTGGAGGCTGCCGTGGGGCCTGCTTGTGCACCAAGTACGAAACAGGCCCGAAAACTGGCTGTGATCTATCATCTGCCTAAGCTATTCACTCCATAGGAGTTTGGTGAAGACTTGTCTTCTCCATCCTGAGTGTAAGCTCGGGAAAGACGTAGGAGCTAAGGAAGCACTGAGGAGCATAGAGGTGAGGTGTGCCATGCCACCACTGCAAGAAAATGGGCACTAACAGCACAGCCAGCCCCCTCATCTGCGGTTTCATCGCTCAGTTAACTTGGCAGAGATCAAACCCTGACCCGTTCCTTCAGGAACAGGAAGGACTGCAACTTAAATGTTGCCAACAGCAAAAACGATTTAGAGGCAGATCATTTTCTAACCATCCACATTTGTTCTAGTCTCTTCAAATGGCACCCTGCCCAGTGGTAAGTCAGCTGGACCGTGTCATGAGGGCACAAGCACCAAGCAGCAATGTGCTTAGACGAGCTTCTTCACCCAGGAGGTGCCATCTCCATGGCAATCCATTCTTGAGGCAGACAGGGAGGCACTTGCCTCTCCTTATGCTTCACTGTACCTCTGACTTTCATGTGATGTTGCGCGAACGCCTCTGAAATGAAGATAGAAGTGTGAATGTCACAGAGCCTCGTGGTTGCCAAGAAGAAAATTCAGATGTTGCAGGCACAGGGGAAACTGTAAACACTGAAAGGATCAGGAAATCATTGGCTGACTCGCCTGGAGAATCAGGAAACCAGGAAAATAAGATGGTGATTCGCAGCAACTTGCGTTTCACAGCAGCATCCATTGAAAGGACGCAGGCACGGTGCAGCTGCCCCCGTGGCTGGGAGTTTCAGCGCTGTCGTGATTATCTGTGCTAAAAGTCCATCAAATATGCATGATATCGTTGATGGAGGGTGTCCACAAGTCGCAAGGTATTACTTTAAAGCCTTGAGCATTGTCTTTAATACAGATTCTTGCACCAGTACCTCATTTAATTCAGTTGATCACAAAGTGGGCTGGTTATGCTGTTACAGTGAGCGATAAAGTACTTTCTTTGGATGAGGAGAATAAATCTTGTTATTGCCGTTGTACACAAATTCAGGAGCAGAACTGGAAATCTGTCAATATTTCTGGTGCCTGGTCCAGATGCTTTTGCTGCTGTGTAAGCACCTAAGGATGCTGAAGCAGAGCTGACATGTCAGCACGTGTGTGCTCAAATAGCAATATCTAACTGATAGAAAAACTTCAACCTCTTTTACAAAGCTACTTTTTCAAGAATAGGAAGTTGAACTTGCTACAGACATTGAGATTATTTAAGGAATGGAATTTTTAGTTTAAAAGAATAGGAAGTTGAACTTGCTACAGGCATTGAGATTATTTAAGGAATGGAATTTTTAGTTTAAAAGTATTAACATAATTAGTATATTTATTTAAACAGCCAACAGAAAGCTAAAAAATGAAGCAACAACAAAATATTTATTTTTTTTTTTGAACTGCTATGGCTCACTTTGTGAGAGGAATTTTCCATGAGACGAGAAGATCTTTCTGTGTGATCCTGCTTTTGTTTTTCCTTCAATAATAATTTCTAGCTGCGGACCTTTGTTGTTTAGCTTCATTACTCCCTACCTCGAGGGTTTGTACTAGTGGGTTTCTCAAATCTCTGTAGTAAGCATCACAGAGACAATTTCTAGGACCCACAGCAGTGTAGCTAGGATCTTGGAGAGCAAACGTTGGCCCACTGGAATTACGCTGGGGCTGTTTATCCCAGTTCACACAGGTGAAATTTTATAGCTGTGAAAATAATTGAGACTGTTGAAATAGTTTCAAATTCTAACTTTTTTTGGCAACGGATCTCACGTAGCAGGTCGTGTTTCGAGCGCAGGATTGTAACTTCACGTCCTAAAGCCCAGCAGTATTATTTTTTTCTGTACCAAACATACCAAAGGTGCACAGCCTCCTGTTACAGAAAGAATAGGCACTGTTAGTTGGTTCAGACTCTATAAGAGCTCCAGAAACCTGTATGATTGAAAAGGTATTTTGAAAGCTAAAGATTGCTAGAAATAGAAATCTCTTCCTTCTAACATATATGCAGGGTTGAAGGATTATATTTTATGTCTTTGGTTAAAAGACAGACATTTCATTTGCAAAGTTTTGAGATGGACATGGTGAACTCTTGCACACAAGTAAAGTAGTTGGATGCTTATGAGTAAGATAAGCCTGTCTTGGGCACTAGCGGTTAATTAATAAAGTGATCCAGCACTGCTTTAGCATTTATTTTCATCAGGGTTTTTTTGTGTGTAAGAGCTGTGTTTTGCCCAAGAGAGATGTGGAAAAACTTACGGTTTTATGCATTTTGTTTCACTATATCGCTGAGCCCACTAAGAGCATGAGAAATTGCCTAAAGTTTTTACAAGAGTGTGCTGCAAATGTGCTAATAGCTTTTTAAGTCCTGGGTCCCACAAGTCTTGTTGGATGGTCTGGTGATGTCTCCTGGTATGATGCCTAAATAGATTGAAATAACTCGCTTCTACGTATTTCAGGCGTGCTTAAGTATTGAGGGTTCAGCTTTTAAATCCTTGATAAAGCTTCTAGTTCTGCAGGGACTTCCACCGGTGAGAACTGTATAAGCTCCCAGCTTTTGTAACTCTAATCTTGTTAGCTAAAAGGTGGCATGCTGATAGTTTCATTTCACATTGGAAGTTTTTAATTATCTCTGAAGATGGATTTTAGCTTCTGAAGTCTGGCCGTCACGTGGCATAACCTACAATGCAGCACACAGAAAGGAACTTCAAATTGAATGTGCTTCAGGTTGTCTTGTAACTCTGAAGATCTATTTATCTGCACCAGAAAGTTTTAACTTGACCTAAGGGAAAAAGAACAAATCAATAAATCCAATGAGAGTTTGCAATGTAGTGCTAATGTAAAATATGATTTATTAAGTCTATAGTAGCAAAAATCTGTTATGTGCTGCTGCCTCTGGGGGAATGTAACAGCTGAATGCTTAAACAAAACTTGATTTAAATGTTTAGTGGTTTGACTCCACCATAGATAAAATATGATACTGAAATTGGTATTGAATTGAAATATCCAAACAGTATCTTTTGTGGATGGTTTTATATGCATACATCTATGTATGTGTATGTATATATATTTAAATATGTGAGATATATTTGGGTGCCCGTATGTAAGTACATATAGGTGTATCCAGGTTTGTATTCAGTGTTCCCTTTACACTGGACAGTTCCTGAAGGGAAGACTCAGTCTCCTGAATAGTCAGGACTCCACTGTCTGTGTCTGAGGTCCCTTTACCTTCAGCCAAATCCCTCCATTTGCAGCTTAGCCCTTAGCAGTGAATAAAAGACTTCCAATTTACCTAATAACTTTTGACCTCTGAGAACTAGATCACCTGGCAGCACCGGGGCTTTTCTGCTCTCGTTTGTGTTTTCCTTAAAGAGGAAGAAATTCCTTTCTTTTTCCCCCAGCAGAGTCCTATCTGGCCTACCTTGGCCAGGTTGGTCATTCTGGAAAAATCCCTCCTTGACCCTGAAATGACAATCCTGCAGAACTTCATAATGCGAACTCCTGCCAACGGACTGACCATTAGCAGTTGGATGCAGAGAGTCACCTGGTTTTGCAGGTCTGGAGGAGAAGGCGGTAAAAGATTCCTGTGATAAGCCATAAAACCTCCTTATGAAAACTTCATTTGAGAAAAGAGCAACCTTCACAAAGAAACTTGTGTTAAAAAGGCAGATGCAAAGAAGACGGACAGACTTTACCACTCTGCCTTTCCGAAGGTCTCGGTATGTCTGAAAGTGAGGCGAGGGGTGAAAAAACTGGGAAATACCAGGGTGGAGATCTGGAGCAAACACCTCCAGACAAGGGCTCTCTCTTGTAGTTTGACTTGAGTTCCTGAATGACTGTCCCGCCTAGGACTAGGAAATATAATAAATGTGAGAAAAAATGAAAAGCAAAACAGCACTGAGGAAAGTTTTAAGATGAGACTGGCTGTCAGCCCCCGTGAAACAAAGCAAGGGCTCATTGATAGGGTGACAATTACAGACCCTTGCCCCAGAGTCTGGAAAGAGCAGTATTCAAAGGGACATTTCACTAAAATGGAACTAAATGCTCCGTGTCACTGAGGATGACTTGGTTTGGGGCTCAGTAAATACGGTATGTTGGTGGTCTGGCTGGGAATGGTCTGTCTCCAGGCATTTTAGGTTATCGGAAATAATAGACATGAGTATGCTTTTGATTGGGGAATTATGCAGGAATTTACAGCCACACGTCTGTATGTTTTGGACCGAGCTTTCAAAAGGGTTCAGTACGTGGCGTTTCCATGTTACATGGTAACTTAGAAGACCAGATTTTCCAGAGTGCGCTTTGTGTTCCGTTTGGTGTTTAATGCCTGCGTATTGTATCCGTTGTGTAAGGTTAAAGGCAGAGCTTGTGTTGGAGGAAATGGAGCACTGAGAGATTGCAAGAAGCTCCAGGAAAAATGTCTTCCATATGCTTTACTGGCTGACCTTAAAATGCAGAATATCCAGTCATGCTCTTACATACAGTTTGGCTGCTTTTGACCCCCAGGATCGAAACACTTAACAGCTTTCTAAGCTGCTTCCATGAATTTTATCATCACTGGGCAGGTACTTGATGTCTAAGGAGATAAAGGCTCTGCATGGGGGTTCTTGTGCAGCTTTACCCCTTACTCCCTGCACTTCCCTGAGTTTCAGAAAGTACGTTTAGTTAAAGCCCCAACCACAAGATCCAAATTCTTAACTAAAACTGAACAAAGGGACAGTGTCATTAGTCTTTCTTTCAGGATGGAAGACAGGTAGTCTTATTCTAGATGTTGAAAAAATACTGCAGTCAGGTGAGACAGAAGGAAGGGGGAAAGCAATATATCGCACTTAGAAGCTTTCAAGCTTACCAGGTAGCCCAAGAACTCAAACTACTGCACACCTGGATGGAGGTTCACTTCTTTCTCTTTAAAAGAAATCAAGAGCTTCGGGTAGAGTCTCTCCAATGGGGCCTGTTTAGCAAAGAAACTAAAGGTGGCATCTGTGTTTCTACACACTGCTGCTGTTTGTCAGGCTCTGAAGGCTTGCTAGGAGGAACTGTTGCAGAGGAGACGTAACTGGTCAATAAAGTGGCTGATCTCTGCAGCCCTGAGATCTGTAATCCATCAGACACAAAACATTCACCTGTTTGACAACATTTTTTTTCTTTGTTCTAACAACATCGGAATTGCAGCGACTGCTTCACATAGAATCCTAGAATTGTCAGTGTTGGAAGGGACATTGAGATCATGGAGTTCCAACCCCGCTGCCATGGGCAGGGACACCTCCCACTAGAGCAGGTTGCCCAGACCCCCATCCAGCCTGGGCTTCAAAACTTCCAGGGAACATGTTAAATTATTTCTGAGGTGCTCAGTAATTTTAAACTCGGTTTATTTTGCCTCCCTGGGTGAGTGATCCTTGGAGCCTCCCTCCAGGCTGACCCTGAGCACCAAGTCGAGTAAGAGACATACCTGTGGCAGAGCTCTACAAGGAGGTGGTTGCATCATTCCAGAAAAGCTGGATCAGGATTCAGTCTCTGGAAATGGCTGGCACCCACAGTCGGTTGCAGAAGTATCTAATCCTGGATTTTATGAAATTTTTGAAGACAGAAATCAAATGGCTTATGCTGAATATACGTGTAAGAGAAGATTGTTGAACACAGAGTGGGAGCAGAGCCACGTTTCTAAACTGTTGGGGGGGATTTTTTTGGCATTGTTTTTGCCAAATTCTGGGCCATTGCTGAGCTTTAGGGAATACCTTCAAAGAACAGCAATGCAACTTTACAGAGATAAATGTTACTTTTAGACTCCCTTGGAAGAAAAGCTGATAAAATTCTGTAGTGAAATAACAACTTGTTCTCTTCACTATTCTCCTGTCTGCTCTTTGTCATGTATCTTCTTTTTTTCCTTTCTTAATGTCCCAATTACAGGATGTGCTGCAGGGCTGGTACCTGAGCAGCAAATGAACTGAGTAGGAAGAAGCTCAGTTTTTCAGGATAGATAGCACCTTACACCCCACTGGCACTTGACAACTTGGACTCTCCAAACTCATGAAAACCACGGCAGTTGCATTTTTCTTATTTATTTTTCCTGAAATGCTATTTTACTTCTGTAGCTTATAGTCAGTGTCATGTATGCTTAGGCCATGGGGCTGAAAACTGTGTTTTCTTTGTTTTACGTACTGCCAAACTTGGTGCAGTGAGTCAGTAAATAACATTTTCTCCTATCAGCTAAACGAGCTTTTGAGGAATTGTAATTCTGCTGAGATTGGTGTGAAAATAATGGGTTGCATAAATATGCTGAAGAAAGGGCAATGATTTTAAGATGGCCGGTAATAAATAAGGAGAAATAAACCTCAGCACTATGTAGTGGTTATCGTTTGGGATTGGCTGAGTAAAGCGTAATCTAATAGAACCGAAATCCCGAAGGTGCTGGAGGAAATCTGGGAAAGTCTGACTTTTTGGTGGTGGTTCTTGTAAAGGATGAAAGGTGAAACGTGCACCCTGCTAGTCCCGATACCTGGTCTGATGGCAGAGATGGTTAGCTATTGCCTTGCTGTATTTTCCAGCTGACGTGGGTTGTCACCAATACTGTTGCGGGGTTTTTTTTTTGGTCTCTTCTCCTTTTTTGAAGAGAGAACATAAAATTCTTTCACATTTAGTTTTCATGAATCTGGTGGTTTCTGGACTAGTTTGGGGGATCTGCACTTGCAGCTTGGGAAGAGTTTTGTACGCTGTTAATCACCGCTCTGACCAATTGAACAATGAACTCTTTGTATTTTTGAGCCACTGTGAATTATCCTAGGTTAAGATTTTTGTGCGTGTTTGCTCCTACCTGGGTTTATAACTTCAAATAATTCTTTCAATGAATATAATAATATGAATAAATAAAACGTTAAACAAATATAATCTTACCATTATAATTGGAAACCATATTACATCTTGGACTTCTTCAAGTGATCTGTGAAAATATCCAGGTTCTCCCAGCTTCTGGAGAGTCATTTTAAAATGCACAGCAGGTACCAATTACTGCCTATTAAACACTCTCATGCTGCGTGTGTTTCCTCCTGCAGTAAGTTATAACTACTTAAATGGCAAGCTCTGCAGAAGTTCTCAGCTACTTCTATGAAGTTCTAAACATCAGTAAGAGGTGCAGAATGAATGACTTATTTCTGCTCTTGATTCTTCTGGTTTTTAAGAAAATACTTCCCTGTGATTTCTAGGACCTGATAACTGGAATTGAAATGTATTCAATACAGAGTTATCGTTTTCAATCCTGAGTGTACACTGTTGTAAATTCTGGTTTTCTGTTATTCCTCTTCTGGATCAGGAAAATTAAATGCAAAACCGTATGTTTGAATTCCCTAGGAGGATGTCTGAACATCTACTAGGGAGCCTGTGAGTATCACTCTGGCTAGTGCTAGCTGTGGTCTCCTCTGGCTTCAACACCCATCAAATGCTTCAGCACCTCATGAAAAAGAGAATGTCTTGTTCACTCACAGGATGATTTGAAGCGAGTTCAAATAACTCATTCTCTCTCTTTTTTTTTTTTTTAATGCTGATATGTCCCTTGATGTTCTAAAAGAGTGAACAAACTGTGCTGTATCAAAAGTGGCAGATTATAGTAAATTAGATGCTTCTCTAAATGCCAAGGAAAAAATTCAAAGGTACCTAGAGAAATTCCAAGTGCAGCCAAAAAACTACTTTGAAATTAATTCAATGAAAGGACAAGCTAATGAATTTAGGGCTTGTAATCCAAGATAAATAAATCAGAACTGAAAGGAGGAAGGCTAGCGAAGCTCTGGGAAATGCAGGGGTCGTAAAGGACTAACAAATAGGCATGAGTGCGTGTCATGAGATGAGGCAGCAGAAATGACAACTAGAAAGATGTGTCAGTGTTAAGCCCTGGAAGAAAATGGCAGGAAAATGCTGCTTTATGTGGTAGCAAGAGTGGATCTGGAATAGCAGTTTCAGTTTAGGGAGCAACATTGGAAGAGTGTTAGGGGAGAGGTGGGAGTTAGAAGGAGTTGTGATGCCTCTGGGACAGAGGAATTTCTGAGGGTGGTAGGTGTGGGTGTAAGAGCAGATAAAGCAAGAGCCAAGGGAAGTGCCTAAAACAGGAAAAATCAGAGCAGAGGAGGTAAAAAAATATATGGGGGGGAAAAAAAAAAAATCAACAAAAGCAAAGCTGCTGACCACAAGGCACGTTAACTTTTGGCAATCCCTTCCCTCGATGCTCACCTCTGGAAGGCGTGCTGGGATACTCCATTTAGATTGTAATCTGGGAGAAGTATTGACTGGATGCCCTTATGGGTTTCTTCAGCTCCAGCCAGTAGATCACATAAAAGTCAAGGAAGAAACAAGTGTGAGTACTGTGGCAAGGTTATGTAATTTGCTGTTACCATAGCTACCTGTGACTATACATAAGCTTTACACTGCTGTGGCTTAACTCTGTGTGCGGAGCTGCTCTGGCTTATTTCCTCTTCATTCAAACAGCTCGGAATATTTGGAAATGATTACCATCACTTGTTACCCTTATAGCTTACCACTACACCCATCTAATGAAACTAAGGATTGTAGATGGGGAAAAAATCCCAGAAGAGAGAGGACATTTCTGTACTAACACTAAAAATCAAATTTACAAGACGCATGCAAGCAAAAAAGTGCTAGGGGAAGGTCGGCTTCCATTCTTGAAAATACCCATATTTTACCTCCTCGTGACAGACAAGTCCCTTCTTTCTCTGAGCCATCATTATCTTGTTGATATGGACCTTTTTTTTTTTTTTTTTTTTTTTTTTTTTTTTAAATTGTTTTGAAATCAGCTAATGAAGGGTGGTAGATGAGATAGGCAACCTGCTCTAGTGGGAGGTGTCCCTGCCCGTGGCAGGGGGGTTGGAACTCGATGATCTTCAAGGTCTCTTCCAACCCTGACAGTTCAATGATGATCTCTGTCAGGAAATGTGTGGTTTAGCCTTCAATAGGTAAGAGGTGTGAAGGGAAAATTTACAGGGTGAATAAGTTCAGTATATATGTAGCCTGATATTTGATTACTGGGACTGGCAGAATAGGAGTTGTTTTGATTGCAGCCATTTTTAGGGTAGGTACAGAAACGTTGCTACAGGATTAGGAAAGGGAAATGAAAATTGTGGTTTACTCTGGTGAATAACAGGCAGGGGGAAGAGAGAGGAGGCAGAAACAGGTAAAATAAAAAGTGCTTCTTGATGGAGAAGAGAAGCACATTAGCCCAGTGATGGATCTGTGGGACTTCCATAAGCAAGTGACATTTTTGACTCATCATCACAGTCTAGGAAAAAAAACCAAAAACAACAAATGCAAAAAATGGTAGGAATTTAGGAGAGGATACAGCTTTCAGCATTTATGAATTGGGTCACTGATAGGGCAGGGAAACAGATCTCTCCTTTCACACGTGATCATTTTCCAGCATCCGTTGTATTTTTGAACCCGGCTATTACTTTTGCAAGACTGTTCCTTCTGTGAGGGCTAGAAGTTTTCTCCTGGTTTTATTGTTAACTAGTAGACACTCTGGCTCCTCTTTGCCCTCTGTCAGATTCCTGAAACTGCAGTTGAAAAATATGAAAACAGATTGCTCCTTGGCTGGATGCTCAACTTCCTTGCTTGCAATATCGAATCATAGAATGTTCAGGGTTGGAAGGGACCTCTAGAGATCATCTAGTCCAACCCCCCCGGACTATCTTTGGTTTTTTTCCATGCCTTCCTTATCTTATCTAGGCTATGTTTGCAATACGTGTGATCATGGTGGCTGGGTCCCTCCCTGGATCCCCAAGGACTGTTGTCTTGGAAATTGACTGTATCTGTTTCTTCCCTTCAGTGGATAAACATTTTGTGGTGGAAAGGATCTCAGTGGGGAAGACCAGATGCTGGTACCTGATGGCAGTTACCTTGAAAAGGACACATATTCCCTCTGAGGCTTTCTGAACTGTACTGCGAGTATTCCTGGGATTTTGTGTTGGTTGGCTGTTCTGCTAATGCTGACACTGGCCAAAGCTGTAAAACCCAGGCAGTGATTTCCCTTTGTGCTCCCTTTTTTCCAGTTATTAGAGGATGCTGAAGAGCTTGGGACAGATAATGTTACAAACAATGAAATTGTTTCTCTCAACCTGAAGAAAAATTTATTTGTAGTAGAAAAACAGAGTTATGACCAGCTTTGGATGGTTTTAGGGCATCATGCTGCCTATTAGTCGGTGGGTAAACCAGTTCTCTGCTTGTGGTTTCTCGTATTTGTGGTTTGTGGGGGTCTCTTACATCTGAACGCTTCGGTGCCAGGCACACTGCTGTGAACATTCATGAAAGTGCCTAAATTCCTGCTACATCCAAAATGCGTGTCAGTTAAGGAAAAAAATAAAATAAGCAAGTCATCAACTAAGTCTTCCATATGGAAACATTATCCCTCTCTTTTTATAAAAACCAATCTGTTCAAAAGTGCTTCTCTCTAGGGCAGAGAAACTGCCAGTCGTCAGGATAGGAAAATTAATTTTTGTTATTCAATCCAACAGGAGGAGCTCTGAAAATTTATAGTCTTGGTGTGTAACAGCGAGCCTACTTAATGTTTTAATAGCATCAGCTGTATTTTTTAGTCTTGGGAACTCAGAGACTTCGAAACTGTCTTCAAGGTTAGAGATTCTGCCTTCAGTAATCTGAATTATTTTTTGCCAGTTGTGGTTTGAGGCTGGAGCTCCAACCCTTTTGGGAAGTGAATGTGTGTTGTACTTGGCTGCAGACCGTCGAGTTGCTTGGTATGTCAAGGTGGGTATTTCCGATAGCGCCTGGAAAATGTTTTGAAATGAGATGGCACGGTTGGTCTTCCTACAGGTGAACTTCAGACGGAGGGATAGATGTTGTGAAAATGTGGTCTGCGATTTCAGGTGCATTTTAACCCTTTGTGGACTTTGGTGCTGTAGGAATCCTGTGTGAGGAGAAGCAACGTGATGGACAGAAGGTCACTGTGCTGTTGGGGCATAATCAGTTATGCCAGAAGGCTTCATACAGAGACCTTAGTCCAGGCATTAACTTGGATTATTCCAAAGCTTCCATTAGCCTGGACTGTCAGGCCTCTCTGACAGGTGATGTTTCTGAGATAAGAGTCAATTTTAAATATTCAAATCCAATGATAAGCAAGAGGCACAACTTTCCACAGTGGACTTTGATGGCATCGTGCTGAACACAGGTTGCCTGTGGCATGGGAGGGATCTGACGGTGCGAGGCTTGAAGAAGTGGTGACACAGCAGCGTTCTGGGCCAGCGAGAGGACAAGGGTTGGTGTGGAAATGTCCACAGCGTCTGCCCGGAGTCAACCCAGGCCAAAAGTGGTGCCACTTGTTGCCTCCAAGATAGGAATCTGTCTCATCAATGGAGAGAAACCTGGATGCATGTGTGTGGTTTTCAATAGCCAGGTCAGCAAAACGAGACAAGTAGCCAATCAGGTGGTTGTCACAGACAAACGGCATGAAAATCCCTATAGAATCTTCTGAGGTGATTGCAAATGCAAACAAGAGCCAGGATTTCATCAAGGTGTTTTGTCAAGTCAATCTTTTTAAATAAATGGAAGGGGTGTCCAGCTTTGGAGCCCTCAGTACAAGAAGGACATGGACCTGATAGTACAAGTCCAGAGGAGAGGGCCATGAAAATGCTCAGGGGGTTGGAACACCTCTCCTATGAGAACAAGCTGAGGAAGCTGGGGTTGTTCAGCCTGGAGAAGAGAAGGCTCCGGGGAGACCTACTAGCGACCTTCCAGTACCTGAAGGGGTTCCAGGAAGGCTGGAGAGGGGCTGTTCCCAAAGGCCTGGAGTGACAGGACGAGGGGCAATGGATTTAAACTGGAGAAGGGCAGATTTCGATTGGATGTCAGGAACAAGTTCTTTCCCAGGAGGGCAGTGAAACACTGGAGCAGGTTGCCCATGGAGGGAGTTGAGGCCCCATCCCTGGAGATCTTCCAGGTGAGGCTGGACAAGGCTCTGAGCAACCTGCTCTAGTTGAGGATGTCCCTTCTCCCTCCAGGGGGCTTGGACCAGATGGCCTTCGGAGGTCCCTTCCAACCCAAACCATTCTATGACTGTGACTAAGAATTTACTTGGGGATGGGGGCATGAAGCCTTGACGTTATCCTACTTAAAAGCCCAAATGAATAAAAAGAATGAATGTGTGTGGAAAGAATGACAGCAAAGCAGGCTGAGATTTAGTCACTTGGGGTTGCACTTATTCAGGGACTGTCTCAGAAAGTTCCTGTTATTTCTATTGCTGCTGGAGCAGCCTGAAGCCTCTAATTTTATCAGAATGGGGTGGGCAGGGGGGAAGGTGTCTGATTTAGATACTGAAAAAAAACATTTTAAAATTCTCAACTTGCACATTTCTGTATTGCTTGTAATTATGGTAGCTCATCCTCTTGTTTGAGTATGCTTTTGAGGAAAGCTGACTCTTTCCATTTCATAGCCATAGCAACCAGTCATTGCTATGGGTTTTCAAACTCTGCTGTAATAATCTCTGTTTTGGTGCCGAAGAGGGACCTGAGCTTGCACTGGAAATGACCTTTCTGTCAAGGAGACCATTGAGTGGTACCTCTGATAACACATCTCTTTACTCTCCTTAGTTCCTTGCTTTTTATTTCCTTTCATGTCCTCAAAGTCTGCTGCTAATAACTAGTAACCCTATATTATTACTCTCTCTTTCAAGGTAGATTTGAAAACCCTAATGTAATTTTAGTAAGTATGGACCAAAACCTTCTCCTTCTTCCAATAATCTTCTCTTCTGGCATTTTAAGAGATTGGGAATTATATTTTTTTTTCTCCACCTACCGTATATATTTGCTAATGCAATAATGTTTACTTGATAACAGCATCACAGGCGTGGGGCTGCTTTTCTTTCTTAGGCAGATGCAGGGCCAGGGGAAAGGGTCAGGCAGTTTCAATGTCTGTAGCACCTGACCTGGCATGGGTGAGCCCTTCTCCAGCAATTCTAGGGATATTCTAGGCATTTCTGAGGAAAAAAAAAAAAAGGTATGAGCCATTATTTAGGCCACTTTTGCTAATGGTTGCATATAATTAAGCTGTTCCTTAGGCCAGTCTGTTGGGGATGACAGAGGACCCTGTAAGGATAGCAGGGACATTTCACCTCCTTGGTTCCCAGAGGGATGCTCCCACTGTTGGTACTTACACCATCCCTGTCCTGCTGTCGGTCACATATGAAGCACATAGGGCTGTTTTAGCATCAGGAGGACAGTGCTTGTGAACACACCTGGGGCTTCAGTCTGAACCCATGAAAGCATGGGGCAGGTACCAAATTTCTCCTGTACTTTATTTCACTCGCCTGATTCCTGGGGAAGGTATCATTTCATACAGGAAATCCGCTTTATTCCCATGAAGGGAAGTGGTTTTTAAAAAATTTGATTTATTACAGGACAAGACTTTGCTTCTCAGGGCATGACTTTTATAATCTTACTCTTTGTAGGTTATAAGCAGTGCATATTCGCTCGCATTTCCGTTATTTTCTGTTTTCTTCTCAGTCCTGAGATTTCTTACCTTGGGCTCCCCTTCAGAAGTTCCGACGTGTGCTGGGCTTCTGTCATCGGTGATCTCCTGGTGTGAGATGGAGCTCAGACTCTTACTTTCTTCTTTGGAAAAGCAAGCCTCGTTTGCTTTCTCCTTGAAGTTTTGCTCAGCAGTGAATAAATCCTGGTGTCTCTAGTTCAGACCACGCAGAGGAGAAAGGAGTTTGTGGCCTTGTGGCTTCAAGCCCAGGAATCTCCTGGAATAATAAATCTCATTTACGTGTCTGTCTGATAAATGCTGAAATATTCACTCATATTGTTTCTTTAGAAGTTTGGTCACACACAGTAATTTTAGGCTCTTCAGAAGTTTTTGTTCATATTTCTAATGTCTTGTAAGTCTTAAGAGGAGAAAACGTGGTTGTTTACTTATTATGTTAGTTTAATACCTATGCTAAATTAAAGACCACCAAAGAACAAAACAAAATCCATTAGTAATTAAACTGCAAAGTACAGTGTATTTAAAACTATCACCGTTTTGACAAGCTGAAGGGAAACTCATTTAAAGAAAATGCCATCTTCATGGCTGGATTTTGATTAGCTTCCAGCTCATATCAAACATTGAAAGTCACTTTCTCCTCCTTCTCTTGATTTGATATTAGACTTCCTTTAGCAAAGGCCTTAGGATACGTGTGACTTTATTCTTGATGCTGTTTTGGATGATGGTTTTGTAATTTCTACAGGTTTATGGCAGTTCTTCAACAATTTCAGTTTTGCATCTCACCGCCGTGGTCTCCTGGGGGGCATTAAGAAAACTGTGTCCAGCAGGTCTAGGGAGGTTCTTCTCCCTTCTACTCTGCCCTGGGGAGACCACACCTGGAATACCGTGTCCAGTTTTGGGCACCCCAATTCAAGAGAGACAGGGACCTATTGGAAAGAGTTCAATGCAGGCTGAGAGGGTGATTACGGGACTGGAACATCTCTCCTGT
>VWZK01017986.1:0-14394 GCA_013396935.1 Baryphthengus martii
AAACAACAGAAGAACAAATGAGTTAAGCAAATGCATTTAAGGCAAATCTATTTTATAGTCATGATCCTGTTAAATATCTTGGTTTAGACTGCAGCCTTTACTCTGGAATTTTCTTAACCAAAGATGGTGAGAACCTGGAAGAATATTCCAGAGGGAGGTCACTCCGTATTCTTTGTCTAAGTGGATGTAATAGTCAGAGACAAGATGACAGTCTAGAGAACCCTTTGACTCAACTCAGTATGACTGTTCTTATGCACACAAAGAAGAAGCATACTGTATTTCATTCCTATTGCACTATATTTTTTTTAAACTTGCAAAAAAAAAAATGCAGTCAGAGTTTTGTAAGTTGTATAAATTTATATAATTACCTTCATATATCCCACTTTGCCGTATATTACAGATACCATCACAAGAGCACGGTGTTCTATGTTGTAGTAGAAAATCATGTAATGTAAAAAAAATTAATATTTTGGAGTTTTTAAATATTACACAGAAATCGTGCACTGGATGAAAGTCTTAATGGCAAGGTATCTGTGACAGCAAAGCAGAAAATAAATCTAATGTATAATATGCATTGTTGTTCATCGTAAGCCCCTGGAGAAATGATAGAAATACAAAGCAGTTCACAAAAGAAATTTCTGTCTAGGTTCTGATGGTTTCATTTATCAAAAAAGAACTTTAGCTCCATGACAAGACTACATTAAGGGAACTATTAAGCTAAATGTGACCAAATGTTATTTGTTTTACCTATCAAAACTTATTACTGTCAGAACCGCTGCCAACATCACAGGCTTGGAAAGAGATACTCAAAAGCTGGTTGTTTTAAACTATTCTTTTAAAAACACAGTTAACACACAGCATGGATAGATTTTTCCCTTACATTGCGCTGTCATGACAAGACAGGAAATAGCACAAAACCTGAAAAAAAAATGTAAAGGTTAAATCTTTATCATAGATGAAAATCACCCTGAGGAGAATTATATGTACATCACTAAATCACCAGAGAATATCTGTGGATACGCTGAGCTGCCTGGCCATGTAACTAACACAGGGCCATTGCTAGGACTCGCTGGGGAGATGTTTCTAGGATGGACAGCTAAAACTGATCTGCAGACATGTTTGAAATACCTGGTTTAGTATTATCCACAAAATTAACTCACATGTTATTTATCATTTCTTCTAGATCACAGAGGGTCGATGCTATTAGACTTTGCAAGGCGAAGGCAGCAAAAACCATTTGGACAGTGGCTCGTAATACCTTTTGGCAGCAGTCCCTGCAGCAAACTACCCCCAGAATTGTACCTGGGCTTGATCTAAGCAGGAACTTATTGCCTAACTCCAGGAGGCAGCTCAGAAGCAAATTAACTTCTACACAATGAGGATGAGCAGAGGACCAGGATGTGGATAAGAGATGTGAAGAACAGGAAAAGAACAAAAACTTGCAGACAAAAACATTTCTACCAGGCACTAACAGGCCTTAACTCCCCTGATTGGCCTCATCTGAGACCTCCCACATCCCCTCTGCCTGGGAGCCCTACTGAAGCTCTGGCTGGGCTTTGGTGTACCTGTCTGTCTCTGGATGGGTCATGGGTCTCCCCTGTAGTTGTACCTCCTGGTGCGATTCCCTGGATGGACCTGGGTCATCACATGCCATATTTATACTTAGGTCCCTAGCCAGGACCTGCCCTCCACGCGCAGCCCAGTGAGGCTGTGCCAGTGGGTGAGGGTTGCAGTCTGCATATGGGTCACCCTGACTCCAAGCTTGTTCCCCCTGCCGGGCCACCTTTATCCCCACAGCTCCCTCATGGGCCACTCCAGCTGGTGGAGCCCCATGCCTGGCCCTCAGGCTGTGCAGGACCCATCCCAGAGCACAAGGCCTATAGATTCGGTTCCCAGGGAGCCCAGGCTTCATGGTCAGCTTTCTTGTACAACATACTCCTCCGGGGCTCCTTAATGGCCCATAGGTCCTGATGCACCATTTTACCTCTGGCTGGGGTCTCCAGCCTTGCCTGCACCGTGCTGTAGGTGTGCCTGTGCCCAGGCTAATCTCTGCCCTGCCTCCTGGCCACACTGCAGACCTACACCATCGTTCTGCCTCCTGCTGCTCCCCAACAGCCTCCCTGAATGGACCCATCCCCTGATCAGGGCTGCCCCACGAGCCTGCTGCTGCCACCAGCCAGACGAGCTGCTGGAGTATGGGCTTGCCCCAAACTGCCAGGATGTCCCTGTTCCCCTGGCTACTGCTGTGGGGGTAAGGCGTCCTCCTTAGGTCTATGGCTCAGGATCCTAATTAAGAGAAAACGTGGTTGAAATATCAAACCTTCTCGCAGGACAAACTGGTTTTGTCTCATCCAGTCTTTAAAAGCTTTCGAAATATGAGCTCAGCCCAAACCCAGGGTCAGACACAAGGGCAGGGTTACTTAGGAAAACATGGGGTACAGCTATTTCTGCTGCTAGTTTTGTGGAAAGAAACCCTGATTTCCACAACATTCAGTAAACAGCTCCTAAACAGTATCTGTAACTTTTTTTTTTATATATATTTGAAGGACAAAAAAATCCCTCTGTGGGTAATTCAGCTCGAGTATCTTCACAGCATGAGCCACCACAGGGGCGAGTCCTGCCAAGCACCCGGCGTTCTCCACTGCCCCACAAGTGAGACTGCTTTTCTCACAAGGGCTCATTCAATGCTTCGCTTCTGCTCTGCCAACAAAGTATTCCTATCAGCTTTGAAAGGACTAGGTTTTGTTTTAATAGTTCAGAGAAAGTATTTTTCTGAGAAGATAAATTTTAATTGTTCAGGCCACCAGGAAACAAGCAGACGAATTGATGCTTGCCATCTAGATGGTGCTAGACCAGGGGAGGGAGGGACAAACACATATATTAAAAAAAAAAAAAAAAAAAAGCTCTAAGGGGAAATAAACTTTAAATTCTGAAAGCAAATCACTTCCCAAAGTTGAATTGCCAGCCACACAATTGGCTGAGGTGGCTCTGTGCTTGACCCAGCTGCAGTCAGGCTGCTCCTCATCAATGACACTCTGTCCAGGGGCAGTGCAGGTGACAAAGAGAAGCAAGTGGCTGGCAAGGGAGCAGTGTCACAGCCTCTGAGACTGTAAATTTCCCTGGCAGAACTAATCCAGGCTGGCACAATTAATGGGAAGTGACACAACTGTGATCTGATAATGAGGTAACGAAATAGAACTGTCAGAGTTCTTTCCGGGGCAATGATAAATGATGTCATCTCTATTTCAGGATGTTTCGGGTAGAAAGCAAGCTTTAACCACACAAATTACAAAAGGAGACTGAAAAGGTATTATATCCAAGAATAACAACACCCAAAAAAAAAAAAAAAAAGGTTGCTGTTAATATTACATGCATTTGACTTGTATTCTTGCTATGTACCACCTCACTGTGCATATTGAAAATCTCTGGGCTCTTTTCCCTGCATGGATCCTGGCCGAGCCCACAGGCCTTGCTCAGTATCTAGGTGCATCCATCCCAACAACCGTTTTGCTCTCCTCATGGCTGATTCACAACAGGTGGATTACAGAGAGGCTAGAAGCTATGAGACTCAGGTAGTCCTTAAATGTTATTCTCGGGATTCTTGTTTCTGGGTTTTTCAAGGCTCTAGCACACACTTTCCTTTCTGCTTTCTATTCCCTGGGCAAGGATGGCAATTTATATATCCATTTCATAGCTTAACAGAGCAGTTCAGACTACCTGCAAAGCCTCTAGACCTCCAGCTCATCCCTGCTCTGCCAAGCCAAGAATGTTTCTGTTGTGCAGCAGACTTGGCAGCCAGATGCATGAGTTAACGGCGACAACTGAAAGGCATGTGTTAGGTCCCACAATTGAAAAGTAAATAAATTACAGGTCTAGCAGGGATTGTGTCCTGTTAAAGAGTTATGATTGCTCCCTAGGGTGAGGGTCCAAGCCAGTGTAGACTAAACCAAGCACTGGTGAGGGTGCCTACGTATCGGCAGACACAGGTTCGTGCACCTCTTGAAACTCTTCTTGATCCTCATCAAAAAATGACAGAAATTTGGAAACTGCACCTTCCATTGTCAGAATTCTCATACTGTCCAAAAGCTCAGGAATTCCCTTGAATTAGACAACCCCTAACCTGTTGGGGGACAAACATATAATTGTTGTGTCGTACCACAAATACAAGAGGGCAATAAGGAGGAAAGATGACTTATGATACAGCGGCAAGCCTAGCATATTTTCATTATACAGTTCACAAATTTCCAGAATGTTTTCTGGACTATAAGAAACTAAGTTGGCTTCCTTTAGCAGTCAGTAGGTCCCATTATACTGTTTGTAAGTCTTTTCTCACATCTTTATAAATTCTGAGTTTGCTTAGGTATCATACTGTTGTCCAGATTGCATTTTTAAGTCTGGCACATGTGCAAGCCTATGAAATAACAACCCCGTCACATATGGGGTGTTAACATTAATATTTGATTTGGCAAATACATTGCTCCCAGAACAAACAATACTATTAATGAGGTAAAACATTCCCCATGCAGATTGGCATCTCCTTCACATCAGGAGGTTAAAAATAAGTACATTGTCCCTTTGGAAAAAAAACAACATTGCAAAATGATAGAACTTACAGGATGTTTCTCCAAATCAGCTACTTACATACATGTGCCTTACAAATAAATTAAAATAAGTTAATTAAAAGGACTTCATATGGCATGCATAGGAGTATACAAGGCATTACTAATTTCTCTTTCAGAATTCCAGGATGTCATGGGTAATCAAAGCATCTTCTGACTGTGAATTAACTAAAGAGACCATCAGAATCACAGGTCCTCTCAGCCCCATCAAGACTCATCAAAAGCGAGAGGCTTAGGCTCCTGTCCTCCCAAATCTCATGCCCCTCACTGCAATGTCAATACTCCAGTCACCGGAACTTCCACTGTTTTCTTTGTCCCACTTGCACATCTGAGTGTAGCACAGCTGACAAATGCATCTCCAACTCCCCAGCTAGGGCTAGTTACGCTCTGAGCCAAGCAGAGTCAGTGAAATAGTGCTGTAGCCAGAGCTCTTTCCCTAACACATGATTTAGGGCAGAGGAGCGCCTCTGCCATGTGAGTTAAGGAGCCACTCTCCATTCACCCCTCGACTGGCACCTGTCCCCAGCCTGCAGCTTAACAGAAGAATTCCACCCACCGGGTTTACCTTTAGCCCTGCATGCACTGCACAGAGCACAGCAAGCTCTCATCACACACGTGTTCCACGTGTGCCGCTTGCCCCTGAACACCTCTGCATCGTTCCCCACCATACTGTCACTGCTGAAACATTATGTGGCACTGGGCCTGCTCCTGGCAGGGCATATTAGCCTGTATGGGACTGTTCATGAATGAAGCACTCTTTAGAGGTGCACGTCGTATCTGCTTTCATCTAACAAAGGCAAACATAAAGATAAATGTTCCAGTAACAGCCATACCAAAACAAACCTCTCAGAGATCCCGGGTAATGACATTTACACATCCTCTAAGAACCCAGTCAACATGTTTTTACTGGCAAGTTCCTGAATGTTTTTGATAATTGCTGTACTTTCAACTAATAAAAATATTATGACAACACAAAACATTCATTTAGCTGTTATTTCACTATCTGTTAATTTATTTTTAAGTCTAATGCGTCAACATTATGCTTGGCACACAGATGTTTCTTGAGAGAAAATTCTAGTAGTAATAATTTCAGAACTAAAGAAAACATACTGATCTCTGGGTATCTTGTTACAGAACACATCAAAATCAGCTGAACACATACCATGTTTGAAGGCACTGAAATGACAATGCAATCCATAAGCACATTATAAAGGCATTTCCAAGAAAGCAAGTGATGCTGACCTGAAGACCACTGTACACAGAGGAGGCAGCGACCCACAGAGCGGTTGTCCCGGCATGGCAGGCACAGGTCTATGCTGCGGTGCAGGTGCAGCCTGCCATCCTGCAAGGCGTGCTGTGCTACGCTCAACCCTTGGCCACAGGATTAATTTAGCCAGCTAATTGCAATCAAGGAGCCCTTGCCCAGCTCCCACTCAGTAGTGGCAATTACACCACCTGCATGGCCTTGCCTTTATCTAACAGCGCAGCAACAACTTCTCGTGGGAACATCCCTTTTGTTTGACAGCAGAAATGATGAATAGTCATGTTTTCTTGTAGGAAAACCCTGTAAGAGCCCAGGAGACCACAGTGCCAGGTAACTTTTCCACCGACGGGACCTGCACAGCACGCTGCGCCCCAACGGGAGACCCGCCTGATGCCACACAGTCCGGGATTCCCACTCTCTGAAGGAACGTAAGATCACCTGCGCTTACCCTCCTCTGCCCCACAGCCTTAGCTCCCAGAGCTCCCATTAGCTCCCATTTTACCCGGCACTTTACCTAGCCCGAGTGCCGCTCTTACCGGGAGACTAAGAGAAGCGCCGCGGGATGGACCCCCTGGCAATGGCGCTCTGGAGCGGGCACGGGGTACTGGGGCGGTGAAAGTGCCTGGCTGCCTCCCCATCCCTCACGCTGTCGGGGTCCAGGGTTTTGACCTAAGGGCAAGACGCAGGGCAGGGCTGCCCTCTCTCCGCGGACACAGCTCCGGTGCCNGGAGGAAGGCACGGCGCGGGGAGAGGCAGAAGAGGTTTTCCTTCGGAGGGGCTTCCCTTTGGCGCCTCCTTTGCTTCCCCCGCACTGGGAGAAGGGTGAGGGAGAGGGACGGGCGGCCCGTCCTCGGGGTTGCTAGGAAGGGGTTGGCTGGGGGCCGACATCTAAGCGGTGGGTTTTGACTTTTCAATGACTTATTTATTACGGTATCGAGACCCTAATCGATGGAAATGCATCCTATTGCACCACGATGATGAATATTAACATATTGGGGGGAGGGGACGGGACACAGACAAACTGAATCAAGAAGTTTCTTGCGGCCAGAGGGATGCACAGTAAAATGTGAGGTATTGGTGATTGGTGTGCCCATCCATCGTGGGTGACAATCAAGCAGGGAACATCTTTAACAGCACTGCCGAGAAATGCCTGATTTCATAGAATCATAGAATGCCTGGTTGGAAGGGACTTCAAGGATTATCTGGTCCAACATTTCAAGAGAAAAAAAAAGAAAAATTAAGTGAGATGGCCCAGCACCCTGTCAAGCTGAGTCTTAAAAGTGCCCAGTGTAGGGGAGACTATTCCAATGTTTAATTGTTCTCATTGTACAGAATTTTCTTCTGGACTGCAACCAGAATTTCCCCTGGAGCAAATTGCAACCATTCCTGCTTTGTTTCCTCCATGTAACCTCTTGTAAAAAGGGAGTCTTGTTCCTCTTTGTAGCCACCCTTCAAGTAGTGGTGGTATGGTAATAAGGTCTGTTCTAAGCCTTCTCTTCTTAAGGCTAAACAAGCCCACATTTCTCAGCCTATCTTAATGCAGCAGGTCTTCCAGTCCCCTGATCATCCTTGTGGCCCTTCTCTGGACCCTCTCCAGCCTGTCCCCCTCTTTTTTTTTTTTTTTGTACAGCAGAGACCAAAACTTGAATGCACCACTCAAGATGTGGTCTGACCAGCGCCAAGTAGAGCAGGACAATGACTTCCTTGTCTCTGTTGGTGATGCCCCTGTGGGTAAAATCCAGTGTTCTGCTGTCCTTCCTTGCCACTGCAATGCAAGGAATTTCATGCCTAATGGGGGAAATGCTCCTTCAGGGCCTAGCCCACCTGAGCCCAGGTGCTGGTGGTGAGAGGCCTGCAGGCACCACAGGGTGCTAAGCCCACTCCTCAGCTCCGCATGCACAGCTGCTGGGGCACTGTGTTCCTCCTGGGCCCTTACACAGGGTACAGAATCATAGAATGGTTTGGGTTGGAAGAGACCCCTGAAGGTCATCTAGTCCAACCCCCCTGCAGTAAGCAGGGACATCCTCAACTAGATCAGGTTGCTCAGAGCCTTGTTGAGCCTCACCTTTGATAACTCCATGGGTGGGGCCTCAACTACCCCCCTGGGCAACCTGTTCCAGTGTTTCCCTACCCTCATGGTAAAGAACTTGCTCCTAATATCCTATCTAAATCTGCCCTTCTCTAGTTTAAAACCATAGCTACTCATCCAGTCACTACAGGACTTTGTAAACAGTCTCTCCCCAGCCTTATTGTAGGCCCCCCGTTCAGGTACTGGAAGGTCACTATTAGATCTCCCCAGAGCCTTCTCTTCTCCAGGCTGAACAACTCCAGCTCCCTCACCCTGTCTTCATAGGAGAGGCCTTCCAACCCCCTGATCATTTCTGTGGCCCTTCTCTGGACTCACTCCATCAGGTCCATGTCCTTCNCCTTCCAACCCCCTGATGATTTTCGTGGCCCTTCTCTGGACTCACTCCATCAGGTCCATGTCCTTCCTGTATTGAGGGCTCCAGAGCTGGACACAGGACTGGCCCCAAGTACTGAGCCCTGGGGGACACCACTCGTGACCAGCCACTAATTTGATTTAACTCCATCTACACTGCCACACTTTGGGCCTGGATAGCCAGACAGTTTTTTACCAAGCAAAGTGTATGCCCATCCAGGCCATGAGCAGCCAGTTTCTCCAGGAGAATGCTGTGGGAAACTGTGTCAAAGATTTTCCTTATGATCCCCAGGCACATGTTCTTTTGAAGGTGGCATTCTGTTCTGGTTTTCCATTTTCACCAACAGTGTTGTCTGTGTCTTTGTTGTGGTTTAACCTCAGCCAGCAATTAAGCGCCACATAGTCACTCGCTCACTCTCCCCCACCACAGTGGGATAGGAGAAATAACTGGAAAAAAAAAACAAATGAAAACTCATGGGCTGAGATAAAGAGAGTTTAGAGACAGATAAGGGCAGAAAATAGTAATACTAAAAGAATATATAAAACATATGATGGACAATGCAATTGCTCACCACCCACTGACTAATGCCCAGGCAATCCCTGAGCTGCAGCATCTCCCAGCCAACTCCCCCCACTTTTTATAATGAATATGATGTCATATGGTATGGAATACCTCTTTGGCTTGTTTAGGTCAGCTGTCCTTGCTGTGTCCCCTGCCAACTCCTTTGGCACTCCCAGACTTCGTTGGCTGGGCACTATGAGAAGCTGAAGAGTCCTTGACTTAGTAGAAACCCTGCTTAGGAACAACTAAAACATCAGTGTGTTACCAACATTATTCTCATCCTAAAGCCAAAACAGGTGAGGGAGGCCAGGAGGAGACTCACTTGCCTCTCCAAGAAGGGACCTGCTTCCATTCTCCTCTGTCTCTTAAATTCCTTCCTTTTGCCTGGAGGAAAAAGGGAAGAGGATCCTCTATTTCTGGCCTTTTCCCAGGGTGTGGCTCCACTAATCTCTCTCACACACTTCCTCATACTCCTTAACCTCTGCAATTGCTCTTCCAGCTCCACCACCCAGCTGAGCAGATCATTCAGCTGCTCACACCACACACAAGTGTTGTCCCTGCCATTCTCTGGTATGAGTGCCAGGCTCATGCACTCCCTGCAGCCGGACACCAGCTTGTGTGGGAGCTCCCTCTGGGTCCCCATATTCCTTCTGGAAAATGAGCAGCAGGGCACACAATTGTGAGGCTACTTTCAGCTGTCTATAGAAGGTCTCATCAACTTCATCTTCCTGATCAGGTGGCCTGCAGTAAACACAACAGTGTCACCTATATTAGCCCACCCCTTAATTCTTTCCCATAAGCTTTGAACACATTCTTTATCTGCCCCCTAGGTAGAGCTTAATACATTCCAGTTGCTCTCACAAAGAGCAACTCCACCCCCTCACCTTATTGGTCTCTTTCCTAAAACATACATAGCTGTCCATGACAATATTCAGTTGTGTGAGCTATCCTGCCACGTCTCCATAATTGCAATGAGATCACAGCTCTGTGTTATGGTGTTACCTCTGCCAGCAGCTAAACATCACAGCTGCTCACTCACAGCTTTCCTTCCCACCCCGGGGGATGAGAAGGAGAATTAGGAGAAAGAAAAAAAAAAGTGAGAGCCTGGAGGTTGAGATAAGGACAGTTTAATAAAACAACACAAAGAGAGAAGAAAACCACAGTACTGATGATAGTACTAATGCAATGATAGACAAAGCAAGCAATAGAAGATGGGAAGGCTCTACCTGTGCCCAAGATGTCAATTTTCCCTGCTCCAGCCACACTGAAGCTACATACTGAAGCAAGTTGAAAGCAGGTACCCCCACCTCAGGCCAGCCATCCCTTTATATAGGGGGCATAACTCAGCCTGGTATCAAATATCCCATCGGCTGGCTCAGTTGTTTATCCCAACTGTGGCCCCTCCCAGCTGCAGCCCCTCCCAACTGCTTGGGACAGCAGCTGTTTGTGATAATCAACCTGAACCCAACCCAGGACACCCTGCAACCACACTCAGATCTTCCTGTTTATTCCCCATGCTGTGTACATTGGTGTACAGGCGTTCCCAGTTAAGCTCACCTCAGCCTCCAGTACAGACAATTCTTGGCATCCCCGTGTCACTCCAGAGATCCAGATGGGTTCTGTGCCTCTACATCCTGATGGTACCAGTGTACACTGTCCCACCAGTGTCTATGAGAGCTTTATACTTCTGTGGGTTCGATGCGTCATGCCATCGAATCCACATAGTCCAATATACCTGGTCATCCCTTTTCTCCTCCTGCTTGGAGGCAGGGCTCCTCTATTCCTGTTCCTGGTCAGAATATTCACTGTCTGACCCTTGCTGTACCAGACCATAAGTCCCTTCATCAGGATCAAGGGAGGTGATCTCAGTCTTCCCATATCTGGGAGATTGCTGATTACCTTCTTGTGTTTCTGCAGTGACAACATTTACAACCTTCATGGGTGGCCTCTTCTTAACTGTCTTCCCTCTCAGTTCACATACACGGGTCTCCAGCTTAAAGGTGGGTTCACCATCCCGCTTCCTCATGTCCTTACCCTGGTCACATAGGAAGAACCAGAGTGCACCATGTGGCATGTGCTTGGGGCTCCCTTTCCCTCTGACTGGGGCAGGAGAGGACTGATTTCTTGGGGTGCCCCTGATATCCAGGGCACTAGCCTGTAAGGATGAGGAGGTACCAAGACTTTCTTCAGAGTTCTGAAGCCAAAAAGACACTGTATCCACAGCTGGTCTGTCCAAACCAGAGACCTTTTGCATGTCCATTTCTGGATAACACATTGCCACCAAGCTGGCAGAATATGATGCTGGGGCACCTTTAATCACCTTTCTCAACATGGACATCCTCAGGATCGTTGAGGTTCTCATCATTATCTAGATCACTGTAGATGATTTCCAGCACTGCTAATTCTCTCAGGTACTGGATGCCTTCATCTGCGGTAGTCCACTTTCTTGGGAAGTTGGAGTTCTAAGATCTTCTTCAATGGATATCTCGCCTTCATGCTGGAAAGGAGCCGTCTCCAGAGACTGCAAATTGCTGCCTCTTTTCCAATGACTCTCAATCCCCCGATCTTGAGCAAGGGAGTCCAGCCGTTGGGCTTTACCTTCCGGTTGTTGAGTGTCAGCCCTGTTGTCCCAGCATCAAAGCAGTCAGGCTGCAATCCACTCACCTGACCTGGCAGCTGTAATCTTACTGATCTCTCAAAATTCTGATGAGGTCAGGAGCCAGGTAGCTTCTGCTTCCTGTTTGAGTTCTATTACTCCTCCAATCTCTTTGTTGAAGGGCCAGCTTCTTGATTAAGCCTTTTCTCTTCTTCCTGCTCCCTTGCTACTTGAGGATACAGACCCGTTCTCCTTGTCAATGGTTTGTTTTTCACTTCTGAGGCAATTACTGTAGTTATTGTTTGGGTCTCTATCTCAAGCAAGGAGTCCTCAGAGACAGTTTGGGTCCCTGCCTCAGAGTACTACTGAACTGTGGCTCAATAGGCACAGGCCAGGCCCCAGTACAGTGCTAGAAGCTGCTGGTTTTCTCTGGGATGGGCAAGGCATCCTTCTATTAGGTGTTGTGTCAATTTGGAAAGGTTGCTTTTCTGTTCTGGTGTGAAGTCTCAGGTTATGGGAGGTGATAACTGTCCTAGGAATCTGCCCAAATCCTTCCAGAAACCCTGCCACCCAAGGAAAGGCTGCCTCAAGGCACATCTCAGTGTTGGCCCACCCAGAAGTTGTCTTTTCTTACACTAAGATGAGACCGAACTCCACACAACCCACCATGTGCCAACAGTATTAATCTATTAGTACTAATAGTATTAATAGTACTAAACAGTTCATGTAAGGGTGAACAAGGACTTTGGGAGCCTGCACAAAAAATCCACCCAAATCAATCACAGGTAGGAAGAGGGAGATATATTCCCTCATCACCTCCATGAGATAGCTCCTCCAGCACAGTAAAACCACCAATGCCAGTGTAAAGCCCTTAGCCGCTCTCTGGGTCAGCATGTTCCCAAGTTCCTTCATCCTCCCCATAAAATAGCTCCCCCAGCACAGTAACACTACCAATATCAGGGCAAGGCACGTAACGATCATTTGTATGAACATGTTCCTAAGCTTAGGAAAATCAGAAGATAAAGCAGAGTAGCTGCCAAACTGTGACCCGCAGAGGAGTTTATCACTTACTAATTATTAAGCTATAGCGCAATTAACGAAACAGCTAAACTAGTAGCAGTGCCTATATAAAGTGTACAAAGTTATACTCAGCCCAGCAAATGTGTGATGGTCACAACAAACAGGAAGGCAGTTCTCAGGAGTCAGAAGAGAACTAAGTGTCAGAAGAAGTTCAAGCATGTGTCAAGGTTTAGGGTCACAGAATCACAGAATTACTGAGGCTGGAATAGACCACCGAGATCATCAAGTCCAGCCTATAACCTACCACCACCACCTCCGCTAGACCATGGCACTAAGTGCCGCATCCAGTCTTTCCTTAAACACCTCCACCACTTCCCTGGGCAGTTCATTCCAATGTCTGATCACCCTTTCCATGAGGAAGTGCTTCCTAATAGCCAACCTAAACCTCCCCTGGCACAGCTTCATAGAATCATAGAACATTTCCATCTCTTCCTGGATTATGGGGGGGACATTTTCCTCCTGGCCACGTCTCTTGGCCTGAGGGGGCTGGCTTCCCTCAGTACAGGTGTTTCTATTACTAAAGACTGAGGCAAAGAAGGCATTAAGCACCTCAGCCTTACCCTCATCTTTTGTCACTATATCTCCTCCTAGGTCTAGCAGGGGATGGAGGGTCTCTGTGGTCTTTCTTTTGTTGTTAATGTATTTATAGAAGCTTTTCTTATTATCCTTAACTTTCAAAGCCAGATTAATTTCTAGCTGGGCATGGACCTTCTAATTATCTCCCTGCATAACCTAACAACATCCTTGTACTGATTATCCTCACCTCCATCCCTGGAAAGCTGATGGAACAGCTTGTTCTTGGCATCATCTCAAACCATATACAAACCAACCAGACAAATACCAGAAAGATACATTACCCAATCCATTACCCTCATTATCCTTGACTCTTCCATTGACTCCACAAAACTCCTTCTCACCAACCCCTCCAGCAGCAGCTACTCAAGAAGGAGCTCTATTGGCCTTTTATCTCCACCCTCTAATCACCACCTAAATGGCAGCTGTTTCACATTTCTACTTCAGTTCTCAGCATTTCAGGGTGTGCTTGGCCTGGCCTCCCCTCCTGGATGGCCCTCTCACAACAGAGGGGACCCATCCCTCACATCAAGGTCTGGTATGGCATGTGTCCCTGCCACTCAGCGCCTACTGGGTTGCCACCAGCAGCGGAGCTAAAAGATCTTCTTGGTGGCAAACACAGAGGCCAACCCAGTCTTGCCCTTGATTATAATAGAAGGCACCTGGCCAACCTTAGCTCCTTTTACCTGGTTGTGAAATTCATCCAAGTTCACAAGTCAAGTTCACTTCAGGGCTTGGGGTTCAGACCCCAGCATTTCAGTCAGGCAAAGTCCAGTAGGTTCCTCCAGTGAATTGACAATAACTTCTTGATGCAGTGGGTGGAGGAGCAGACAAGGAGAGGAGTGCTGCTGGACCCATCCCCCCCCCCAATTTGTTAACTCTTAAACCACAACATTCCACCCCTTCTTCCATACCATTTCCTGCCATGTGAACTCATCACTTCAGGAATTGTCTTATTAGTGGAGTCCAGGTTGCAGGTCATCATTCATCCCGGCAGTCTCTCTGGGCAAGACAGTGCAGGTCGTGTTCCAGGGCACTGCAGGTTGGGTTCCAGCAGGGCAGGAATGAGGAGGAAGTCAGGAGCAGTTCTGCACTTGGCAGGAGAGATGGTACAGAGTTGGTCAGGGTTCGTGCCCACGTGCTGCAGGTTCACCCTGGAGCTTCTGGACGCCACGTTGCTATCCAGAAAACAAACTTTTAACAACTTTTCAGTATCATACAATAACTTTACACTATAAATTCTGACAATTAAAGTCTCTC
>VWZK01017987.1:2463-14675 GCA_013396935.1 Baryphthengus martii
TGCCTGCCACCATGAGCCCCGCGGCGCCCGCCGCGCAGGAGGCGCTGGAGATCGCGGGCCGGATCATTGACCGGCAGATCCAGGATGACCGCTGCTACCCGGACCTGTCCGAATTACTGGCCGTGCCTGCGCCTGGTGAGGAGCTCCCGATGGGCCGCTTCTGCCTCCGGTCCTCCTCGTCTCAGCCTCTTCGGTGTTCCCAACGCACCGCGGCTCCCAACGCCCTGCAGGGCGACCGTGACTGGCACCGCCTGGCCGGCCACGCTTGGGGCTCCCCCGCGGGTAGCTAGCCGGGCACGACCGCCTCCCCTTGGCGGTTTCCCCGCCTTGTAGGCCCCCGGAGGCAGCGGTTGCTGGCCCTGCGTTCTCGGGCGCGGTGGCAGGGGCTGAGTGACGGCATCTCGGGCTTGAGGGGGTGTGGGGTGGAAGGTGTTCGTGTACTGGACGCTTTGGTGCGTGAGTGAAAGTTGTCAGTGTAGGATTTCCCAATAACAGGGGGAGTACTGTGGTGGGAATAGGCTGGGGTTGGTTCTTCACCCCCGTCTCCCTCCAGAAGGTGAAGAAAAGGGTCCTTGTTTTCTGTTCTGACTGCTGGGTGGTTTTTGCAGAGCGCTTTCAGGGTCACTGAGTGCCCACCAACACCCTTACATAACAAGCAGCCCAAAAGTCTTTCTTAAGCATCCTTGAGGGACTTTAATTTGTCTGTAGCAGTATGTCACATGTAGGTACGTTGCAAGGTATATTTCTTCTCAAACACTTACTTTGTCCACTTTAAGGCATTGAGAGAGCATTTCCTACTTCATTGTTGCCAGCCGTCTGGCAAAGTGCACTGTGAAGAGGCACTTGAGAGCTGTAGGTGATTTAATGTATATTCAGGGGGGTATCAGGAAATAAGCAAAGAGTGTCTGTTTTCTGTTAGGATACTATGTAATGGGTATGGCAAAATTGTAGCAGACCTAGCAGTGTCATGGATACACATCACATTAAATAATGGGTGTATATGGGTATTTTAACTTGGTGCTGGGAGTACAGATCAGCTTTTCTAGGTGATGGAATATGCTCCTGGCTTGTTCACGTGGCATATTTTATGTCTGGTCATACAATGCAAAAGGTCTGGAGAAGATCAGAAAAAAAATGTGGTAAAGAGTAGGCCGGGGTCCAGAAGAGTTATTGTGTTTGTTTACAATCTGTTGTCTCATGTCTGCTTTGGGATTTAGATTTATTGTTTATGATCCTACTTCTACGGAAACCTTTGTTCACACATACCTTATGAGTAGTGTTATTTATGTGCTTAAAGTCTAGGCAATATCAAGATTATTTTTTGCTGCGTAATATGAAGGCCTGTTATTCATTTAAGCTAAAATGAAAAGTGCCGTTAGTCTAATTTTGATTTCACAAATTGGGAAACAATCAGGTAAAGACAGAAAAAGAGACTATAAACATTTCTTTTTTTTGTAAACTTACTCTTTAAAAGAAGCCTAATCTTTTTTGTTGTTCTTACTTGCAGGTAGACCTACTGTTTCTGGAATGTCAGATATGGATTATCCTTTGCAAGGACCAGGTTTGCTGTCAATACCTAATCTTCCAGAGATCAGCTCAGTCCGCAGAGTGCCACTTCCTCCAGAGCTAGTGGAGCAGTTTGGACGTATCCTTATGAAAAATGATGTGTTAGATTGTGTAAGGAATAATATTAGAAATTTTTTTACTTCCATAATCTTCTTCCCTGATCTTTCTGTCAGACTCCCGGTAATGAACTATTGATATTTTTCACATTTCCTTCATAACACTCCAGTTGGTAACAGGGTCCATTTTTGTAGAGTTGCTGGTGGAATTAGTTTCTGTATGAAGAGCTTTCAGTGTTTATGGTACAGAGTTTGTGTACTACTGTATACAAAGTAATATAAAATGTATTTAAATGTTCCGAAGGGGATTTTGCCTTTGCTAACCAATATGCATTTAGTCCTTGCATCAGCAGTCATTCAGATATGCAGTGCAATTGTATGATGGGAGTATTTGCAGAGATCAGCAGAGCTTGGCTTACCATCGATAGCGACATCTTTATGTGGAACTATGAAGACGGGTATGTATTCCTGCTGATATTTTATTGCTGTTATACTGGAATTAAGCAGTTGCAGTAGTGGGAGTAGCACAGACTGTTACCAGTAGAGGTGTGCTATTCATTCAACTTATCTTGATTCCTTCTAGGTTTTACTAAAACTTTTGATTAGCAAGTGTTTAAGGTTTTTTAAGAGTTAGTAATATTTCTGCCAAACTATCTAGAGGTGAGAGAATGGAAAATGCATTTGATTATGGTTAGACATAGTTAATATCCTAATGTCATTGATACATTTATGCTAGGACTTTAATTATGCCAAAAAAATAGAGAAAAATTATACCAATTGCCTAACTTTTCTCAGTAGATTTAGTAAGTACTCTGATACATGTACAGTAACCATTCATTCTCACAATGATAAGTAACACAGCATTAGTTATTTGAAGTATTATAATTGAAGTTCTTCTGCCTAGCTTATCTTAAGGATGCATAAAACTGAAAATAATCTAATTATATTTTTAAATGGCAGTGATATGTTTATCATTTGCAGGTTTGCTTATTTGCCTATACAGTAAGAATTCTTTCAGTAAAAATTGCTTTATACATATTGTTGAATTTCCTAATAAGCTCAAAATTCAGATTGAGACTCACATAGCTCCTGTCCATACACTTACATTGTGTCACAGTGTATTAATTATATTCCCCAAATAAAACAGTGCTTCCTAGTGTTAATCGTAAAGTGCTGGGGAGGAGGTTGGGAATTCTTGCTTTAGAAAATTTTAATGGGGGGGAAAAAAAATCATAAATTCCTCCCTCTTGATGGCAATCAGCGTTGCAGATCCTGCATTGTCCAATTCAGAGTAGACTAAGAATTAAAATCCAAAAATATAAAATATTGCAGTTGGATTTCAGGTTTGAAGCTCAGCTGCAGGGACTCTAAACAGGTCAAATGATTGCCTGTGAAACTTCTCTGTCATTCCATTCTGTTGGACCTGCTTTCACCCAAAGCAAAAGGTGTAGATGGCTTCAGTGTTACAATAAGCGTTTTTTTTTTTTTAAATACAGAATCTGATTTTATTTGCTTTGCTATAATGTGATACTGCCTGAAAGTTTTATTTTTCTTGTTTGGTTGTTGACAGGGGAGATCTGGCTTATTTTGATGGCCTCAGTGAAACTATTCTTGCAGTGGGTCTCGTAAAGCCAAAGGGAGGTAAGGAATATATGACAGTGACTAGAATTATGCAGTTCACAGATTGATGTATAAAAAATGTATACAGAATGTTGAAATCTGTGTTTTGTGCATGTATATATATGGATACACAAGGTACGTGAGTGTTTCATTTTTAGAAATACGCAATTAATCACAAGGCAAAAATAATGTATAGTCTAACAGTCACACTGATAAGTGCATTTGTTTTACCGCATTGTACTGTAACATTTGCACTCTTTATGAATTTACACGTTCAAGCACTCACTTCCATGAGATCCTGGATTCTATACCTCTCGGGTCTTGCAGTAGCTACTGCTTAGACGACATTGGAGTCAAAGCTGAATTGGCGTAGGGTTGTATTTAAAAGAAGCACATTTGTAAGAAAAATGTCATTTTAAAGACCCCGTATTTCGTTAACTGAAAGGTGAACGGCTGACTGATACGCCTTTCTAATTACAGAGTTTCAGTGATCATTAGGTCTTAAATATACTTTCCCTCTAATGAGTCAATGTGTCTTTCCAGTGGATAGATGAGATACGTCATTGTGATCTGAGAGGTTGACTACAGACTGAAATATTATTTTCTCCCTTTCTTTAGGTATCTTCCAGCCTCATGTACGGCACTTACTTGTTCTGGCTACTGCTGTGGATATTGTGATTTTAGGACTCAGTTGTGCTAATATACAAGCAGGTAACTCTTCTACCCGCATTCTCAGTTACGCATTAACAAACACACATGCCTGTTTTATTAGTAGACGTTAAAAAAAAAAAGAAGAGGAAAAAACTGAAACCATCTGCTAAGTACCTTGATAGTTTTAAAATAATTTTACAGACTGGGGGAAATAATTTTTATGAGTTGAGCACTTGCTCCATCCTGGTCTCCCATAGGGACATTGAATTGTATTATTCACCTGTTTAAAATAAAAAGAGCTTTTGAAACAGGTACTCCTGTTGATGAAACATCATGTTGTAGTGAGAAATAAGAGATAGGCATGCATCTTGAAACGGGTGAGTACAGGTCATTAACCTGGTTGGCATTTGTATCCCAACCACAGAAACTGAGAATACGATACCACCTTTCTTTATGGCATATACATTAATGAAGAAGCTACAGAATTGTTTGGAGAAAGTGAAAGGTTTACAGTCATTTGCTCTCTTCTTACACTATTCTTGATGTGAAAGAGAAGAAATGTAGAAATCTGTGGTTTAGATTTGTTGTGATTTAGAGGAGATGGCAATGTATAGAATTGAAAAACATTGCATTACTTTACTTTGTTGTAATTTTTCCTGTTTTCCAAAATGCTTTTTGTCACAGACTTGTAGTATTTATTAGAGTAACTTAAAAATTAAAGAGGATTTATTTTATTTAAGGTACTGGATCACTCAATGATAGTATGTCTGGTGGAATGCAGCTGTTACCAGATCCTCTCTACTCCCTCCCCACTGACAATACTTACATTCTGGCAATAACATCCACTGATAATGGACGTATCTTTTTGGCTGGAAAAGATGGCTGCTTATATGAAGTAGTATACCAGGTGAGTATAGGTTTTACATATACACATTTTGCATTGTGTCATGGCTGACCTAGGCACTAAGAATTTTCTTTCGAGAAACAGTAATTATGTGAGGAATAGAAATGCAATTTTTGTCACCTTCGAAAATATAATGAAAATTGTGGCATCCTGCACCTTTTTTTAATGTAAATTTTTTCCATTAATTGTCACCTGTTTCTCTCCATTGAATAATACTTTTTCAATTAAATCAATAGTGTACAGTTGGATTTTTACTTGTTTAGATACCTGTCCTGTTAAAAATTTTTTAAATATACCTGCTAGCTTGGTGGTTTTTTTTTTTGTTGTTTTTTTTTCTTTCAATGCTGTATTTGTTTTAAATTGTAGGCTGAAGCAGGCTGGTTTAGCCAGCGCTGTAGAAAAATTAATCATTCAAAGAGCGTGCTGTCTTTCCTTATTCCTTCATTACTACAGTTCACCTTCTCAGAGGATGGTAAGTACTGGTATTAAAGACTTACCCAGTAATTTAATGTAACCTTTTAAGCTTATAAAAATCAGGTTACTTATTTATGCATCTAGTTCGGAATATAGATGCCAGAGCCTGGAAAGTTTGACATTTATGACGGAAGTTAGTGTTATGTAGTACAAAATTAATATGTACTTAGTGGGATCACTGCAAACAGAATCTTTAAGTAGATTACTTTTTTTCACTGTTGAGTTAAAAATCAATTTGAAACTATTTTACAATTTTTTTCTCGTTTATTTTTTTAGTTTACTAATAATAGTGTGAAATTGTTTGCTGTTTTATATAATTTCTAGTAGGAGTCCTGTATGGCACTCCTGCAGTTTTTATTACCTTACAATGAATTATTTTATAGATACTCTGTCTTAAACTTGTTTTCACCAAACCCAGTATTGATTTGCTGGTTCTCCCCTTTTTCCCCCCATCCCAGATCCTGTAGTTCAAATTGCCATTGACAACTCTCGAAATATCTTATACACCCGCTCAGAAAAAGGAGTGCTGCAAGTATGTGACTTCTTCTAACGAACGTTGGCTATGTTACTAATGTGTATATAACTTTTTAAGTTTTCCTCAGTACCTGGGAATTCTCTGTACGTATGTCAGGATATTACTCCAGTTGATCTTTTTGTAACAAAGTGCGTGCTGAAGGCGTAATATACTTTCTTCTGAGGAAAGAGAAGCCTTTTGATCTTCCCCTCAACTATATAGAAACATGAGGATGAAACAAAAGTAGAGTTTGTGTTCCTGCTTGATAAGTGAGGCTGTATTAATAAATTCAACCGTAAATCACTAAACTGTATTATTGAATTGCAGGTTTATGATTTGGGACAAGATGGTCAAGGAATGACCAGGGTTACTTCTCTTTCACAAAATGCTATAGTTTCTGCTGCTGGGAGCATTGCCAGGTATATTTCTGACAATTATAGTGTAAGAGGCTTTCTTTAAGGCAAATAGCTTCGTGCTATATTTTGAAGAACCTTGTTTGCTTATTTCTTTGGATTGGGAATGTATGGGTGTTTTTGTTTTGCTTTTTTTTAGAACAATAGATCGTTCTGTATTTAAGCCTATTGTTCAAATAGCAGTGATTGAAAATTCTGAATCCATAGACTGTCAGCTACTAGCAATCACACATGCAGGTAAGAAAGCAATGTTAATTTTCCCCCTTTTAAACTGATTAACAGCATCTGCACAGTTTAGCAGAATTGTGACTTTGTTTATCTTTTGTTTAGGTATCCGACTGTATTTTAGTACTTCACAATTTAAGCATCCAACAGCTCGTCCGTCCATGTTAACCTTGGTTCATGTCCGTTTGCCACCTGGATTTTCAGCTGCTTCTAATGTGGAGAAGCCTGCAAAGGTTCATAGAGCTCTTTATAGCAAAGGTAAGTGGTGGAATATGGGTTAGATGAGTTTTTTTTTTGTGTGTGTGTGATGTGCCACAAATCACTATCACTCCAGTTTTATGATGGGGAGTTTGAAGCAGTGGGGATGACAGAATTAAGCATGGCTTCTTGATGACACCAAGGTGAATGGTGTGGCGGATGAGGGATGAGATGTCATCCAGAGGGACCTGGACAAGCTGGAGAAGTGGGCACAGGTAAACCTCATGAAATTCAACAAAACCAAGTGCAAGGTCCTGCACCTGGTTTGGAACAATCCTCATTATCAGTACAGATTTGGGGATGAGGTGATAAGAGAGCAACCCTGCAGAAAAGGACTTGGGTGTGCTGGTGGACGAGAAGCTGAACATGAGCCAACAACGCGCACTTGGCCAATGTGTGGCCAGCAGATTGAAAGAAGCAATTCTGCCACTCTGCTCTGGAGAGACTTGGTGGAGCGGGTCCAGAGGAGGGCCACAAAAATGACCAGAGGGCTGGAGCACCTCTTCTACAAGGACAGGACAGATTCAGCCTGAAGAAAAGGAGGCTTCGGGAGACCTTCCAGTACCCAAAGAGGTGCCTACAGGAGAGCTTGGGAGGGCCTGTGTACAAGGACATGTAGCAATAGGATGAGGGGCAATGGTTTTAAACTAGAGCAGGATAGAGTTATATTGGATATTAGGAAGAAGCTCTTTACTATGAGGGTGGTGGAACACTCAAACAGGTTGCCAAGGGAGGTGGTGAAGGCCCCATCCCTGGAGACATTCAAAGTCAGGCTTGATGAGGCTCTGAGCAACCTGATCTAGCTGAGGATGTCCCTGCTTCTTGCAGGTAGGTTGGACTAGGTGACCTTTGGAGGTTACTTCCAGCCCAGGGCATTCTGTGATCGATTCTATGTGTTAGTCGGAGTGCTTGGAAGTGGAAGATTGTCGTATTTTTCAGAATTTAGTTCTTCTGCAAGGTGCGGTCTTTGAACAGAGAACTGTTTTTGTGTGTTGATCAACTTTTTTTTTTCTGCCTGTCTCCCCGTAAAATAGGTCTAATGTATTCTGTTTTACTAACATGCCTCTTGCTATATGTGATTAATTCTTGAAAGCAGAGGATAGAATATCCATCCTTCTTACCTATTTAGTGCCTCCCATGGATGAGTTCAGCATGTGCTGACTGTTGAAGTTGTTTTAACTCGTTTAGTTATTGCTACTATGTAAGATATCAAACAGCTACAAGATGGTTCCAGCTTTATGTCACTTCTGATTGTACACTGAATTTTCAAAAGTGCTGCAGAAGCGTTGGGGGGAAACGTCCCTGATGTTGCTAACTCTTTTAGTCTTACATACCGATTTTTATCCTTGATGTTTTTTCATCCATGAAGGGTTTAAAAACCTTATTTTTGAGGCTTTCTACTTATTTTAAGCTCTTTTTTGTTTGTGTGCCTTTTTAGAGTAGATGGCAAATGGTGTTAAAAGTGACTTGAAGAACCCAATGACATACAAACTCGGGAGATATGTACTGTTCAAATTGTATGATTAGAACTTAAAGATTGAGTTTTACTAAATAAGGAATGAATTGATGAATTTGCATCTAATGTATGATTACTGCTTTTCATACAAACTCCGTATCACTGTTCTTGCTAGGGGTCCTGCTGATGGCAGCTTCAGAAAATGAGGATAATGACATTCTGTGGTGTATCAATCATGATTCTTTCCCTTTTCAAAAGCCAATGATGGAAACACAGGTACTAAAGCAAACTTTTTTACAGTTTTGATGGAATCTAGAAATTCTTTGTTCCTTTCTGATAGCAAATACTTGAATAATACTATCTGCAAGAAATTGTTAGGTCACAGAAAATGCGCGTGAGGAGTTTGGAAACACAAAGCTACTAGTCAGTACGCTTCAAGAAAAAAAAATATTAGGCAGTTTTGTCAGTGTAGGAAGTGATCTTTCAGGAATTCCTAGTTAAGCTGTAGTTTCTAGCTCAATGCAAGCTATGTCTCAAAAGTTCTTGACTTCTAATTAACACATTTGAAAATATTGTTTGTAGCATGCTGCATATTGTGTTCCAGCAAAGGAAGACATGGTCCAGAGTCCATAGTGGTGCTTGCTGATAGGGATAAAATTTGGCAAGGATTGAAATGCAGGTGCTAGTGATTTTGCAGTTTTGTATTTAAAACGATATGCCATGTCTTTCACTTCTTTTTTTCCCCCTGATTTTTCTTTTTCCCTAGCTGTTACAGAAGTGGGTTTCTAAGAGAGGTTTGAAGGGAATTAGTTGCCTTATGTATCACTTCAGGGAGAACACTTCATGTATTTAGCTCTGAAGAAAGTCTGAATTCTGCTGCTGAAGAGTGACACATCAAGAATAGCATTATGGGAGTAGCAGCAGTAGAGTTGGAGGGAGTGGCAAACCTGTATAAGCTAAAAGTTTCAATATCTGGTTTTGATTTATCTGTTGTTTTATTAACTTTAAAAGGAATTTTATAATTATTCCAGGTCCCTTCCTTGCAGAAACTTGAATGTAAACAATCCCAAGTGTTGACCTCTATTTTTTCCAAGTCATTTGACAGTAACATAAAACTAGGTTTCCTAAAGAAAATTGCAGACTGTTCTTGAGCAGCAGATTTTCCTTGATAGCATATATAGTTTTCTGGAATGTCTCTGCTACTATATGTCTCTCCTTGAGTTATGTTTGAAGTACTGCTGCTGTGAAAGTCTTGTGACGTTTATCATTCAGTTGCAGCACTTTTTGATTCTTCAAGAAATTATTTAAATTCGTGGTACATTTGGTACTTACTTCTGTTATAGTTAGCGGGTTGTTGCTGTTTATATTGTAGAAGCATTAAAGGATCCCACTTTTTGAGTAGTTTTATATTTAAATAGAAAATACTGTCCCTGTCTCCTGAAAGCCGCAGTATATATAGCTGTAAATTTGATGGTAACTTCTGTTAGACACTAGAAGAATTCGCTTATATTGGGGTTATTTTCTCTTGTCAGGAGTAGATTCTATTCTGTGTAATTTTAAATGGTAAACTGTAAAATATACCATAAAATTACAAAATCTATGTCTATTACCAAACTTGAGGTAATATCTTTCTGTTGTTCAGATGACCACTCGTGTCGATGGACATTCTTGGGCTCTTTCTGCCATCGATGAATTTAAGGTTCAGAAGATTGTAACACCACTAAATAAAGACATTATTCCAATAACTGATTCGCCTGTTGTTGTGCAGCAACACATGCTGCCACCCAAGAAGTTTGTTCTGCTTTCAGCCCAGGTGAGTATAATTTTCTTAATACAAGAAATAGAAGAGTAAGTATAAAGTTGGAAGACTGATTTATACCTGTAAATGTTTATTCATTTTGAGTATATTTTAAGGATTGTATTCTGAACATAAAAAGGAACAAGGAAGAAGATTGCTGAAACCATTTCTATCTATTTTAAAGTTACTCAAAGCTATGGGGCCACCTTCTCTTGTACAGTGTATTGATATTTTCTGTTGGTTTCCAGAGACCTTTGTAGATATACACATCATCTGAGCAGTGCTTTTAACGTTAGTTATACTTGTGATTATATAAAATTAAAGCAGGTACTATCTGCCCAGAAAATACAGTTTGAGTAGATATTGTTGACAATTGAAATTTTAATAAATAATTTCTTCTTTGACATAGAAGAAATCTACAAGAGGTTTGTCAAAACGGTTTTGAAAAATAGCGCACACACCCCCACCCCTCCAAAATAAAAATGAATTAACTTCCCTACTTCACTTTTCTGATTACATTTAGCAGTATTTTTGGACATTTAATATCTTAAAACAGTAGGCAATTAAAATATTATTAATGTCTTGCAACTTCTAGACTCAACCTGCGGTTGAGTAATGGCAGCTGCTTTTTTTAAAAGTCATTAATTGGATCCTCTCCAAGTACTTAGTATGAATGCAGACAAGATGATGATTGAATGTAGAGTCTTACAATGCCCTTGATCCTGGATTGTTCAAGCATTTTTTCCCAGGAAGATTTGAGGATTTGCAAGATATATAAACCCTTTCTTTTCTGTGTAAACTTGCTTTATGTTTACATTGTATGTTTCATGTTATACTTCTTTGCTTATAGGCATGGCAGTATTTTTTTCCTGCCTTTCCTAGACTCAGTAGAGAATTGTTCTGCATGTGAATGGGAACTGGGATTTAGGCACCATTCATGTTACATCTTGATCCACTAGTGCAAGAAAGGAAAATTTAGAATGCTAAGACAAGCATTGTGGGTAGAGGTGTTCAGATCACCAGAGTAAAGACAACTTTAACTTATTTTGGGTTACTTTTAGGGGAGCTTTATGTTTCATAAACTCAGACCTGTTGATCAGCTGCGGCATCTGCTTGTTAGCAATGTAGGTGGAGATGGAGAAGAGATTGAAAGATTTTTCAAGTTGCATCAGGTGAGAAGTTTTGACCTGTTATGAAAAATGGAAGATTTATAATATTTATGTAAATCTAATTACTTTCTTCAGCATCTTTTTGTTGTTATAAACTTCTAGGTAGTGTTTGGTCCCCTCATTAAAGTGTTAGCTTTTCTTCCTGCATTGTCTATATAAACCGAAATTGTATAATGAAAAGTAACTTCTCTTTTTATAGTATCTAAAAATCTAAATGTAATTCATTCTCCCTAAAATTCTTATACATCTTGTACACAGGAGTATGATGTTTTTTTTAGTTTAGGAAAGGAGTTCATCTAAGAGCAGGGAAGGAAAAGTTTCTAAAGTTAAATTCATACCACCACAAGAGCCTTCTACATTTTGAAGGCCAGTAGAAGTGTGTGTAATTGATCTACTTTTTTGTTTTAGGTAAATAACAAACAAGCAGAAAGGAAGCTACTGTGGATTACAATTTTAATTTGGCTAGTACTGATTACTATCTGTAGTGAACATTCACTGTAGCACATACCGATGTTTTAACATGCTGTTGGAATATGCAAACCTGTATAGATTTTTTTTTTCTTCAAATGCAATCTTAATTTACGTTTCTGTAGAAATTGCGTGAATGTTAGTCATAATTAGCTAACGGACATGGACATTTTTTCCTACCAGTTACCATACTCAGGTTGCAAAAATTGTAACAAAAACTCACCTGCTACAGTGGGATGCCTCACTATGATTCACTTCCTGTCTATAACAGGAATGAGATGGTTTCTTTGCCTTCCAAATAAAAAGATGCAAAAAGTATTAACTGTTAGTCATTGAAGAATATAACTTCTATGCATTTCTTATCAACTTGATATGCGCTGCCACACTAATAGCATAATATGCTATAATACGCTCTAGGAGGATCAGGCTTGTGCCACTTGCCTTATCTTGGCCTGTTCTAATGCTGCATGTGATAGAGAAGTATCTGCCTGGGCTACTCGAGCATTCTTCAGGTAAGTTTAAGTTCTTCAGGTTTTTCTGAATATTATGGTCTGGATCACTACAGCCACTAAATAATTGTACAGGCTTTTTAACCTACTGCTTGAGCAGGTGGCATTTTGAAATAAGTATAGACTGTTAA
>VWZK01017988.1:0-29658 GCA_013396935.1 Baryphthengus martii
GCCCAGATGTGCCGGCAGATGTGCGGCCCCGCGGCGGGGCGGGGCAAGGCGGAGCGGCGACAGTTATTCAGTGGGGGTGAGGGGACGTTAAACTCACCGTGTTCCCTCCCGGTCCCCTCCGGGCGCCGCGGCCGCAGGGAGTACGGGGAAATAGGGGGGGTTAGGTGGGGATATGTCAGCCCGGTGCCTGCACCGGAGTGAGCGGCGCAGAAAGTGATGAAAAGGTCCGAAGCCGTGGGGGTGATCAGTGGCTCTTGGTGCACCGGCACTGATGTTTTCCAGATTCTGCTTTATCTCACATCTCTTTCCCAAAGGAACGGAGCAGTTCAAAGCATCTCTGCTGCGACCGCTGTTTATTCTTGTGTGCAGCTGCCACTTCCCTGCCATTCACAAAACGGAGATGAATGACAACAGACTCTGATAAAATAGTGCATCAGGTCTGGACCGCTGTACTGTATCCTGTTTTCGCAGTTAAACAGGGCTACAAACCTACAAAGTAATGATGCCTTTGCAAAGTGTTTGGCTGATGCACTGGCTTCGCTCACCACAGAAGTTCCTACAAGTACAAAAGGCTTCGGTTAAACAAGGGTGTGCAAGTCAGCTCTATTAGTGCTTCCACCTGTAGAACAGCTGACCTCATTTTACACCAGGAAAAAGAAACGGAAAATATGAACAATAGATTGCACTCATATTATTAAAGAGAAAAGTCACCCTCATGCAAGCAACAAACTGTAACTCCTCTATTAAACCATCACAGAAACAATAAAAGGGTATAAGAAGATTTGAGTAAGCCCCCTTCTATTTTTTTGTCCTGCCACAGATATTAGAATAAGACATTCATTGTTCTGTGCCTCAGTTTCCCCTGTCTGTAACAGGGAGACCCTTATAGCTAAATAGATAGCTAGATAGATAGATACATACATACATACATAGATACATAGATAAAGTACAGCCCCGTATATGAATCAGCTACAATTAAGCTCTTAATTCCTTTGGTATGTTGTCCGGTACCAAGAAGAAAGCTGATGATGATCTTAGTTGGGAAACTCTGGAACTTGTCTGAATTTTTTCCTGATTTGCACAGCAGCTTCTGTGACCGCGGTCTGCAGTGTGTGCTGTAAACTGCCAATTTCAAAGTATTTCTCCACTCCAGGTGATCCTGCACATTCTCTCTATTCCTGTGGTCATTTAAGCAAAAGAGTTCTGGATGGCAGACTTTTCCCCCAGCTTGTTTTTGCTTCTGCTCTTTAGAGGATGTTTTAGATGTTTATTCCATCGCAATTACTTCTTTTCCTTTATACAAATAATGAGTAAGCAAAGACAGGACTTGCTGTCTTGAAGCCAGAGAAAACTGTGGGTGTTTCTCGCAGGGCTAAGCCCTTGTCTCTCTCAGGCAGACTCTCCTGATTTGAAGATAAAAGGAACAAAAGCATGACCTGAATGCTTGGACCCAAGTGCTCAGGAGACACCTGCCTCCGCATCGTCTTCTTTACCCTTCTGCTCCAAGTAGAAAGTATCCAGTAACAAGGTCTGAAATGAAGAGAGGTTTGCACTGCTGTAACCCCTGAGATGTCTGTCTATAGATAACAAAGGATTTAATTTACCACATTCCAGAAGTGGTCACAGTCCCTCCAAAAAGCTCCAGTTTTAAAAGAAATTGAATCATACATGAGCATAGAGATGAAATCCTTTGGATCGTTTCCAGCCCAAATCCAGGTGTCATGACTTCAGAAGGACTCTGATTTTAAAAAGTTGCCTATACACATGTGGCATAAGCATGATTCCAAAAAGTGAGTTTTTTTCCAGAATTTTTGCTATTAGATGCAGATCTGGTTCGCTACCTGAATTGCTTAGCTCAGCTCTTTGCCTTTTCTTTAATGCCTGCCACCCACACAGCATTGTATCAACATACAGTACTATCTTTTTAATTAAAGATATTGTATCAGCTTACATATGTATTTATTTAACTCATGCAAACAGCCTTGTTAATTTAAATGAGGTAAAGCTAATCCTGTACTCAACTCTTTGCCAACTCAGGGCCCAATCTTCTATATACAACAGAATTTAAGTGTGATCAATAGTTGATAGAAAAGAGAGGTTAAACAGCATCATACTTTGCAGTTGGTGATCCTGTTACAGCAGAATACATTAAAGTTTAGGATTTCATCATTTTGCTTCACCAGATTCATCTCAGCTTTAATGACCATACAGCCAAGGCCATCCTGAGAACAAGGCTTGCTTCCTGGAAAGTGTTGAAGGGTGGCAGTGGTTAAGGAAACACTGAAATGCTCCCATTGCCTCAGGGAAGGAATGATCTGGGACTGTTTTCATATATAGTAAATAAGCAGAATGTGATTTCTTGTGCGAGGGATGCTTTTCCTTGTGCAGGGTCATGTTAGCTTTGACTTGCCCAACTCAAGCACGTATGAAGTTGATTAAGCTACACACTAAATTTTGGAACGCTCTCAAAGAAAAGAATGAGGAGTTCAATGTAGTAAACTGCTTATCAGAAGTTTTATTTACACTGTTTGTGTAGGAAGATGCATTGTTTCCTGCAGTTCATTCATAATGATGTTGTTAGATTAATAATACAAATTCAAGGGGTTTTTTTCTGGATTTTACTATTAACTGGAATAGCTTAGAAGCAAACTTTGATCACTGCCTGAAGAAGGCTCTCTCAGAAGCCTATTAACATAGTGGAAGTGCACAGTCTTCGTACACTGCTGAACAGGAGGAGAACGATGTGCAGGGAATCCCTGACTCTTTAGAAATACGCTGAGGTCTTATGCATTCATGAAGAGCTCACAAGATCTTGAGTAGTTGTTATATTATCCTTCTACTCACAGATCTCCATTGGAACTGTTATATTAGGCTCTGCAGAAATTCACAGAGAGGTTTGAAAGTTTAATGGTGATCCCAAATATAAAAGATTTTTTTTTTCCCCTACATCCAAACCCCACTTTTAAAAGTACTATAACCATCATGTTTGGAAGACTGTTAGATTTAATTTCTTGGGTTTTTTGTTGTTTTTTTTTCAGATGGTTCACTGGAGTCTTCAGGGTTATGCACTGTGGTTTTTCTTAATCCGTTTACAACCAGCGTTTACATTACCGTGTTTTCCATCTGCTTCAATTAAAAAGCAAGTAACTGGTTATTGTGTATAGACCTAATCCCACTACAGCTTTGTGTTTGCATCAAGTGCCTTGGTGGCAACTCCACCAGATTTCCAGCTGTAGTCATTGGCATGTTTGGGGAGATCTGAGGAGGACTGAAGGTGTAAACGAACAGAACACAGAGGTTTTATAGAACATCTTGGACCTAGGATACTTTACAGACATTAAAGGCCTCGTGTTGGCCATTTGTGAACTGGATTTCCTTCCAGGTGAATGCCTGGACTGAGCCTGTCTACATCCAGACTTGTACTTCCAAGGAATATCACACAATCCAAGCTCAGCTACTGAACATGCATCTGGGCTTGGGCAATGTGGTGGTTTCCCATGTCATTTTAACTCCAGGAGGCACCTAGAGAAGTATCCTATCTCAGAAGAAAAGCCAGAACCAGATAATTGAGAGAAAAAAAATGTATGTCCTGAATAATTTTATCCCCCTTCAGAGTGGTGGAATTTCTTCCTAATCTTTCTGTGATTAACAGTCGCCTGATCTATAAAAGGCTATGTGAAGCAAGGAATAAATAGGCAGAACAAAGGCAACGAGTGAAAGCAAAAGCTGTCAGAAATGATCCCAGGGTCCACAGGCAGCAGTCTGGGACAGTAAAGAAGAGAGAGAAAGATTAGGGAAAAAAGGGAAGAGAGAGAAAGGATAGTAAAAAAAAAAAGTTAAAAAAAAAAAATAAAAAATGGAAAAGGAAGAAGCAGAGGAAAACCAGGCAAGAGAAAGGAACTGAACAAACATCAGGGAACCTTGTAACATGGGCTGAGGTCTGCCCAGGTATAAACACGTATTACATCCTGAAAGATGGTATTAGAGCAGCCTGCAACGCATCTCTCAGAGTAGGAAAGAGGTAGGATGGGATGCTTAGAAGGCAGTGGTATGGTCACAGCAGCATCCAGTTATGTTTATATGGCAAAAAGGAGGGAACAACGAGAAGGACTAAAAAGCTGTGGGAAGGCAATTATGCTTCTTATCTCTGTTCCAGCCATCCTATGTCATATCTTGAAAAGATGAGAAATTAAGAATGTTAAAATATTTATTTTGCCTAGTAGGTACAAGGTGTTATCTTACCTCTGGAGCCCAGCATGTGAAAAACGCCACTAAACATGAGTTAAATAAAAATACTGAGGCAGAGAGATGACACTTGTCATTACAAACACTATTATGGCACTTAATCCATGTAGGAGACAAAATGTCCCTGTTCTGTCAGAGGCATTTTAATAAAGCATATTAAGGAAGGATGGTAGTAGTTGAAATGTGATGCAACTGTTTTTGATATAGCTGTAGAAAAAGGCAGCTCCAAAAACGTGCAATGGTGATCAACAGGCGTTGCCTCCAGAGAGCATCACAGCTACAGAAAGGAATCGCCCCAGACTGTTTCCTCCATTTCAGAGATAATTACAGGGCTCATCTTAGATTAGCAGCAAAAATAAACACCTTTTGAAAATATCAGCTAAAACAATAGCGCTGCTGAGCAAGCAGAAAATAGGTAAACGATAGCTCTAATCCACCAAAAACAAATCCTGAAGGATACATGGGACATGGCACGACACTAACCAGAGCTGACTTATATTCTCGACGGTTAGGTTTGAATTCCATTTTGTTATAAGAGATTAGAGCTGAAGAATGTGAAATCTTCCATGACATCCCAGCTATCAAATGCCATCGCCCTCTGAGGTCCATATGTGCTTCTTGTCAGTCCGGGCTTCTTTGACAAGGCTTGGGCCATCGCTCTAAGTGCACAGACAGCAAGATAAACAGATTCTTTCTACCCAGACCTTCTAACAGTTAGAAAGAAGTCCCTGTGCTTCTGTTGTTTATGAGGTTTTCCAAGTAAAGTAGTAATTGCTCCTGTGATGATCATGCCATAGCAGTGCTGTGCTCTCGAAGCTATTCCTGGGTGGTGAGGAAGACTTCGGAAGGTCACTGACCATGAAATCACTTTTTAACCACAGACACAGATAAAATCCTCCACAGCTCCCACATGTGCGTCTGAGAAACTGAATAGATGGGAAACTAGATGACACAAATAGAAGTAGACTTTGAGCACTCATTCTTTTATTTTCAAATGCACATCATGGTAGCAGCACAAAGGAAGAATTTCCTTTTTCCCCAAAACAAATTAGTTGGTCCTTTGATTAGAAAAGCTGTGGGAGCCCTGTTTTACCATTCATCTGCCAGCAAAGGAAGTGCAACACAAGATTGTTGCAGGTGTATGCCACTAAAAGAGCTCATAAATCGCCAGACACACCCAAATTTCAGATCTGAGCAATCCTCAGTGAGGTGTGTGGGGTGTCTTTGAAAACTGCACGCTAAAAGATGCAGAGACAGACATAAAGGTTTGAGCAAGAGGAGGCCTTACTGAAAATTATTTCAGTGTTAACAGAAAGATTACAATTAAAGGGTGCTTTGGGGTTTTTTCGTTTATTTTTAATTACATACATTGTCAAACCTTTATTTTGGAATGTGGAATACTGCTCAAAGAAGAAAAAAGATGTATCAGTTTCAGTCAATAGTTTGTAAATGCTAGGAAAGAAGTTCTAGTTAATATGGTATCAAGCCACATGTGTGGAAGACTTCAGAGGAGAATAGGTGAAGCAACCATCTAAAAATGTGCTTTTCAACATGCTCACACACACGCACGTATGTAATTCCCATGCACGCAAGCAAGCAAAACAGTGGAGAAAATGCTTTCAATTACTTCCTCTGCCTCAAAATGCTTCATGACCTTGGGTAAATGACGTAGGCCCAGACCTTCCACAGTCTAAACACCTCTAAGCATGTGGGTCCTAATCTCTGAACCTCAGCACATCATCTACAACACAACCTAATCTCTTTTTTTCCACCTTTGGTCAGGTTTGTTCATGCAAAGTCTATGGTATTTATTTGAGGGACAAAATTTGACCCCGATGACAATATCAAAATATAAAATATACATTTTTAAAGTGCCAAATACATCTGTTATACATAGAAATACTTTTTTTTTGGCACTGTAGGATACATAACTGTAGTTTCCTACTTGTTCCTAAAGCGGATTTCTCTGAGGAGTGCTCCACAGTGTAGTGCTAGTTTCATTGCATTCTTCCAGAGCTGCTAAACCAAAATTTCTCCATTATGCACACATCTACAGCAAGTCGTAGGAAGCTCAGGTATCTGCCACGGGCTGGTCCCTGCACATGGAGCCTCCTGCAGCCTGTGATCTCACCTGCAGACCAGGAAAAATTATCTGACTTGTGCAGTCTACTTGCAGCTAAGGCTTGACAAAGCCCAAGGCAGCTCAGGTAGCTGCGGTTACACCCGTGAAAAAGCTGCTTTTCCGTAGCTCTTCTTAGCATTGCTTTAAAGTACTGCCCATATTCAAAGATATGCAGGGAAGCTGAGGAAGGTCTGTAACACAGGGGGAAGCAAAGCAGCCCTCATGCTGCTCTGCTCATGGCAATCCTTGGAGCTCGCGCCAAAGTAAATGCTGCCTAGAGACTCTGTACACGTGCCCCTGCTGTGGCATCTCCCCCCAGCTGTATTTTCTTTGGCTTGAGCTCCTGGGGAGCCATGGGCATTCTTTGGTGGCAGTTGCATTAACATGGATGCAACTGCATGGAAATCCTAAAGTTTTCGAGCCCTCTCAGAGAGAGCTCAGTGTGCTTGTTTGCATTATTATGGTGTCCTTCTTCATATGGTTATGGGCAAAGCCAGGTGTAGGGAGGCGTGGAAGACATATGAGTATGCCATAGACCTTGAAATCTGCCTCTCCTGGGGTACTAACTGCACCTACTCTCCTTGGAAAAGCCAGGACACACATGCATGTGTGCACACACCCATGGCCCTTACCTCTAAATCTAATGAGGAAGGAATGTTTTAACTTGCATGTAATTTATAAGTGGCTAAAGGGAGTTTACCCAAACATAAAACCCCTCCGCTCACAGATGGAGGCTGGTTATTTAAAATGAAAATCAACCTGGAGTGACAGCGGAAGCAACAGCTTTGCACTGACAGAGCAGTTTTCCCTGACATGGAAATAACAGTATGTTTCATGCTTTTCCTCTCCTGCACGCTGTTTTTGTCACCTTATTAGTACTGATCCTTTTTTTTCCCCTCTGATTTCCTTCTAAATGAGGCAGCTTTTGCTAGAGTTTCACTCTGCCCTTTAGTGCAACACATGTAACTCATCACAGAAATGGGCTCAGTTTAGGCCAGTTACCCATTTCATTGAAGTTAATCTGGCAAAACACAAGTGAAAAAAAGAAGAATACGACCTTCACTCCACAGCTTGTGACAGCTCACTCACTGCTTATTTATCCTGCGCTCCTTGCAAAAACACTCCACACATTCAATCACATCTCAAAGAACGGGGGTCAAAAGGCAAGTGTTTTTAAACTGTCTCAGTTAAAGAGTCCCTTCTCATTAAAGCCATGCTGGCTGTGTCAGAGATAAAAGACTGTTTTCTGTGAGGACTGACCACTCTGACAAATCAACGATGAATTACTCAGAAATAGGCTCTGGCACATTCATTGCAGGAAAATGAATCTCCAGGCACTCTCTATAATCAGTAGTGAATGCTGTGCATTTCTGCTGACGGCTGTGTGAAAAGTATGCAATATTACTTAGATCTTCTAGTGCCCATTTCAAGAGCAACAGTACTGCTTCTGGACTGAGCCCTGTAGTGGATGGCCAAAGAGGAAGACGTTTAAGGCAGTGGCATGGGACACTTGTGACAGAAAATAAATAAATAAATAAATAAACTGTGCTTTTTAGCTTAAAATGCACTGACTTCCAGTGATCAGTGATGGATGTGGGACACTTCAACATTTGTCAAGCCCAGACAGGAAGCAAATGGAGTGGGAAAAGATAATATTTCTGACAGAAAAAGGGGAAAATCCACATTCAGATGTCCGTTTACTGAAGGGTTAATTGTTAGGATAAATACAGAATTTTTGCCTTGAGAAGGATCTTTCTCTCTAAAACAAGCAGTTTACATCTAATTTGACTTCAGGCTAGAAGTGTCCTAATGCCTATCACTAGAAGGCTAATTTGCCTCAACAAGAGATTGTGGGTACTTCACACCACCGAATCTGAGACATATTCCTTTTTGTGAACCCTCTGCGGGTTCTTTAATATTACAAGCAGCCAGGGCTTATCTCCTGCATGCCTTACATCTTGCAAGAAGAACTTGCAAAACTCATCACTTTAACTCCTCACACACACAGCCAAGCACCAGCTCTGCCTTTTGCCATCTGGCTTCTGCTCCTCAGCTGTACCAATTGCACTTTACGGCCACCTCTAGATTACTTAAAGAAGGGCACTTCTGGAGACAAATCCAACAGTTCTGGTCCCATTCTCCACCCATCTACCTACACTGCGATCCAAAGCAATAGCAACTTGGAGGAGTGTCTGGGCTAGCTCTAAACACAGATTTCTGAAAACTCACAGTCTTCTATCTTGACCTTCACCCCCCAGTGTGCAAATGGAACACGGCAAGAATCTGCAGCAGCTGTGAAGGACTTGCATCTACCCCAGAGCATGATTTTGGTGCCTTCTGTGTTGCCTTTTACAGATATTTGCACTGCACACAACTGAGAATGAAAGCAGAAAACAGACACCTCTCTTCCTCTTGAGAGAGCGCCAAGCTGCCCTGATGTTTATTAGTGCTGCCCTCACTGATCGATACGAGTTTCCACTGGTGGTGCTCACAGTTAGAGTGACTGCTATAAAACAAAAGCACATAGTTCCATAGGCTCACCAGCAACACTGAATGCATGGGGTGGCATTCTCCTTACAACCCCAGAAACAGAGAGGTATGTGTTCAGGCATTTGTTTCCTCACGGTTGGTGGATGAGCCATTGGGGCACAGACCCAAAAAGCCACAGAGGCTCTATATTGCCCAGGAACACAGCAGATATTAGACATGCCAGGACCTTCTAGGATCTGGGCCTCAGTCCCTTCATGCCCCCCTCTATTAGTTCCCGTGGGATACTAAGGGTGTCCCATGATTAATGATATACTCTATCATAGAATCAGAGAATTCTTTTGATTGGAAAAGACCTTTAAGATCATTCAGTCCAACTGTTAACCTAACACTGCCAGTCCCACCACTAAACCACGTTCCCCAGCACCTCATTCATCTATATGTCTTTTAAATATCTTCAGGGATGGTGAATCTACCACTTGCCCAGGCAGACTGTTTCAATGCTTAACAACCCTTCCAGTAAAGAAATCTTTCCTAACATCCAAACTCAAGCTTCCCTGGTGCAACCTGAGGCTGTTTCCTCTTGTCTTACCACATCTTAACTGGGAGAACAGACCAACTCCCACCTCACTACAACCTACTTTCAGATGGTTGTAGAGACTCATGAGGTGTCAACCCAAGCCTCCTTTTCTCCAGTCTAAACAGTGTCAGTTGCCTCGGCTGCTCATCGTAAAACTTATTCTCAAGACCCTTTACCAACTTTGCTGTCCTTCTTTGGGCATGCTCCAGCACCTCAACGTCCTTCTTGCAGTGTGGGGCCCAAAACTGAACACAGTATTTGAGGTGTGGACATTTTTCAAGTGTCTTCAAAGCAATACAGAGAGAGGTCTTTAAGACCTCAGGACACTGTGATAAACAGGGAGCCAAGTAATTGTGAAAGACAAAATAAGAAGTCAAACAGCTCTATTAAAATGCTTAACAATGTTCAGCATCTCCAGCAAAACTCTGGAAGGACCAAAACACTGGAGAATTAGGTTACTTTGTTCCTGTAATTCCAAATGGTTCTTTGCAGCCAGCAAATTGTATTTCTCTTTTTTTTTTGCTGTGCATGAAGTAATAACTTTTCCAGGTCCCTGCTTCAGCCAAAAAAAAAAAAAAGAAGGAGACAGACATACAGAGAAAACAAGTATCTGTCAAATGATATTTAGTTTGATTTCTCAAACAGGTGGGGATGATTTCAATACTCCAGATAATGAGATATTTTTATTTTATGACTCTGCAGTTATTACTCACTAAATTTAGGTCAATTATTTTCCTGCCTAATAAGTAATGGTCAGGAAAAAAAAAGAGGAAAGGAACAATCCTGACAGTAACTCATTTCTACCAAACAACAAGGGAAATTAGCAGTGCATACCTTGGCACTTAGCTGAACCAAGCAGCCTTTCTTTACTGACTCTTCCTTCAGGCATTGTGTCCAAATATTCCTTGGAATATGCTCCTAGTGTATGCAGGAGCTATTTATAATCTACAACACTTATTTTTGGATTAAATACATCTAGGTGGCTAGTTGCCATGAGAGCAAAGGAGGTTTCAATGAATTACAAGAATGTGTATGAAATACTGTATTCGGGATAAGGCATGTTCGAGCCAAGTGGCCCGTGCAAGCAAACAGGCTGTCAGATGTGGTGTGAGCAGCACAGCACAGAAACTGCCCGAGTGATGCATCAGTGTGGCCTCATTGCCCTGGCACCTTCTGCCTCTTGCGGTGAGGGATCCTTCCAGATCCTCTTCCACATCTCAAACCAGTGTTAAAGAGCAGCCAAGGAGCAGCTCAGAAGGGCTGCCCTGTTTATCTAGCACCTGCCCTGATTTTAGACAGTGTGTCATTCAGCTGAAGTCAGACCCATTGCCAGGAAACTGCCTCCTGCAGAGAAGAAGAAATGTTTCAGGAGGGTCCATCTGACACCTCTTGTCAGTCATTGAAGTCTCCCAAATTCTCTTAGATGTGTGGTTTGTGAGATGACCCTGGCCTCTAAGCCATTTGTTCCCGGGCTTCCCACTTAGTCCTCCAAGACTTTCCTCTCTATCTTTCCATCCATCCATCCATCCAGCCAGCCAGCCAGCCAGCCAGCCAGCCAGCCAGCCAGCCAGCCAGCCAGCTAGCCCAGACTTCCCACCTCCCCTGCCTGGGTTGGCATCAATGCCTCCTTGCCCATAGCAGGACTGGTATAGAGCTGGGGTGACAATAGCCCGGTGCAGCATCCTATCCCTGATGTGACCAGGGATCCCGCTCCAGGGGTTGATGCCATGAGCCACTCCGCAGTGGACACAATTAATGTGTAACTATTACAGCACTTTCTCCCTTTAGCGTTTCAGCCCGAACAGAAGTGAGTGCATTTGTTAGCTAATGGTTAGTAGCACCAGCTGTGCTACTCATGCTGCTCTGTAGTGAAGGGTGGGTAATCATTAATAGTACAACAAACAGGTAAACTAGTTATACATGTTTATTTTTCAGTTGCTCCTGATTTATTGTAGTCTTTACTAATCTCAGTAAAATAATTTGGACGTTCAGCATGTGTTGTGCATCCCTGGCTTGTGCTGACATAGCCCATGGTATATCTAACATCCAGATGCTGCCAAAGCCCTAGTTAGCGCTTCACAACTGAAATACAGAGTGGCAAGCATGCCCTTCCTGACAGGAAATCCTTTTACTTCCAAAATGTGTACCTTGGTTATGAATTATATATATATATTGCTATCTATGCTTCTGGCCTCTCACTATTCTGTACATTCTGGGTTGTCCCTGTGCAGTTTTCATAAGAAACGTGTGTCTCTCTCTGCTCTAGAGATGGTTATATGTGTAGCTGGCAAGCTGTGGTCTTCACAATATCACCGCTCAGATCTTGTGGCCCCACTTTGGACCTTGTTTGTTTGTAATGGAGAGATTTCTTGAATGTTTTCAGCAAGAACTGCCATGTGAGAGGCACGCTACTAAACAAGGTGACAAACACCAGGGATGGTTTCTGCTGTTCAGGAAATCCATGGGAAAGCTCCTGCCCAGACTTCTACCAACGGAGAATCAAGTTGACTGTTAACTGGATGTGCGCCACAGACTGTCAGAACTGTGAATTATTTTAAATGGCTAAGAGAGCACGTTGGGAGCAGCTACAGTTCCCTATTACTCTAGTAAGAGCCCATAGTTGGAAAGGTTTTTTTCCACTGGTTTGTAATTTGCAAGAGAGGACCACATGGAAAGAACCCACAGACTTTCATGCCTTTAGTTTTACTTATCTCTTTTGTGACTGGTACATGCACATTCTTCTCCTTTTTTTTCCAGCCAATTGTCCAAATTATCTGCAGCCATTGAGGAAAACGAACACTGAATCTGCATAGCATGAGTAAGAGACCCTGATTAAGTCCCACCACAGCTACTTGGAGATAGGTAGAATTTCTTTCATGTGGACAGTAAAGTCAGGTTGTCAGAGTGAGCAGCATCACACTAAGGCAAACAGCAAAACACAGATCAAAACAGAAAGCCTTGGCACTGCAGAGCAGAGAGAAAAATTGTTCTCCAACACAGTTTAAACAATGCGGTTTTGAAGGTCAGATCCACAGTACCCGGGGGATGTTGCAGTCAGAGCCCAAACCCATTCATGTCCACACATACAGACTGTAAAACAAGACTTAGTGGCAGGTTTGGGCTGACCTTTGGACTAAAAAGTAGTTGGTTCAATCACAGGATCATAGAATGCCAGGTTGGAAGGGACCTCAAGGATCATCTGGTCCAACCTTTCAAGTTGGCCCCAACACCCTGTCAAGTTGACTCTTAAAACTGCTCAGTGTAAGGGGCAGTTCTTCCCTTGGGAGACTACTCCAATGGTTGTTTGGATGTCTCAGAAATACCATATCTTACACAAAACAGCTATCATGTGAGCAGCAAGATAGCAATAATTCTTAAGTATGAATAAACTAGACATGGTTCAATATCACTTTTCTTCCTCAGTATTTCCGTGTTAAAAGCATTAAGGCTGAATGAGGTCAAAATAGGCAAAAAGAGCCAAAAAGCAGGAGATGTTTAACAGAAACTTGCAAGAAAGAGCAATAAAATTCTATAGTGTCTGAAAAATTAAGACTTTGAACTGAGCCATGAAGGAGCAGTGGAAGGGAAAAGCACAAGATAGTCATTTTGAGCAGTACCAGCTGTCTGCTGGAGGTTCTGGGAAGCTGCCTGCTCCTGTGGCTGTGAGCTAGGTACATGAGACCTGTGAGAGCCTAAACACCCAAGAAGGCTGAAGGGAGGGGTAAGACAAAAGGGAGAACTTCCAATCTATTGATTGAACTATATAATACTATAAAGTTTATATAATAACCTACATTTGTGAGAGGATCAATTTACAAGCACACAACCAGGTAGACGTTGCAGCAACATTTTCTTTTCCGGTGTTGAGTTGTGAGCGAATTATAAGAACATGTAATCCAAAACATCCTCACTCAAAATATTTGGATCCATGCAAATGGCCAGGATATGCATACCTGACTGAGCTGCAGAAGAGGGCATAGCCAGAGTGGATGAGAGATAAGGAGATGCAATAAACTTGTGCATGACAAAATTTTTATGTGAGAATGAAATATATAGACTCAACTGGGCAGAGTGGCAGTGGAAAACTGTTCATTGTATTCCAGCATCTGTAAGTACAACAAGACATGTAGACAGAGGGAAATATATAAATATTCAAAGTCTTTTCTGTCACCCCAGCAAATAAAAAACTGGGAACAAACACAAAAGGAATAAATTAGGACTGAATACAACATGAATGATGTTTTTTTTTCCCTCCACAACTATATGAAAATTTCAAAGTTAAACAGTTGTGACTCCTTTAGGCACAACCTCCCTGCACTCTGCCCACTCCCGTGGTACTCCATGTGTGCAAATCTCTATGGCAATGTCATCCCTTCCTTTGTCCCTTCAGCAGTGTGCCAAGGGTTGCCAATCAGCTGCTAGTGGCATCTGCCTTCACGTGTATGTGGAGCCCCAAGGGAAATGAGCATCTGCTCAGGCCAGTAATGGATGCTGCTTTGCAGCCCCATGGCAAAGAAACCACTGGATGGGAAAACGTCTCCTTCACATCGTCTCCTCTATTCCAAAGAGATTGCTTGTGGCTGGGAAGCAGAGAAGGGAACAACCTCCTTCCCCCCACAACATGGTCCAAACCAATGCATCACAGTAGCCCAGCTTTCCCTTTTAACTCCCTCACCCATCACCATAAACCACTGCAACCCTCAAGCTGCAGCAGTGGGAAGGAGAGCTCTACTTTCAGCAGCATTCACAGCCCCTCAGCTTCAAACAAAGGCCAAATCTGAACCAAAAGCTCTGCCAACTTTCTGACCCAGCTTGGTTTCTGGCTGTGAAATGTGTGAAATGTGGCTGGCTCTGCTTCAGAAAGGCTCCAACGAAAAAAATTGCAAGGTCTTTCCCACAATGTCTCTATTACACCCAGAGGCATTCCAGGTTTTGCAGGAGGTCTCTACATCTTTTCCTCTCATTCATGCATTTATGGACCTGGCCCATTGGCACACCACTGTAAAGGACCAGCTGCCAGAAACAAACAGCTGAGAAAAAGCCAATGACTTAATTTCATCATACATTAGTGTTCACAGCATTCAAACAGGATTCCCATGTGTGAAGGCAATGGAAAGGGAGAGAATAGGAAGGAGAGATAAGACTCTGTTAGAGGGACTCTAAGCATAAGCCATAGTGCACAGGTAGTTCAGATAATGTGGAGAACATGATCAAGATAAGGTGAGCAAACGGTTAGGTTGGATGAACAAATTTCTTTCTAAAATGGACATAGAGGTTAAACTGATGTGGTCTCAGCTTTAGTCCAGCTGCCTGAGGAAAGGTGCTCTCCATGCCAAGAACTGCTGAGGTCTGTGCTTAGGACACTGGCTTAGTAAAGAAATTATAACTAATTCATCAGCTCAGAATGTCAGTATCACAAGATTTATCAAGTGTCTCTACCATTGCTGACATTTCTGCATGGGTGAGAAGCAAGCACGTGGGATGTGGTAAGAGCCAGCAGCTCTGTGTTGGTCCAGGAGAGACTATTGATGACTGCACATATTGGGTTGTAAGCAGAAGTTTTGATGGCTTTTGCTAAATTGAGATTTGTGGATTTTTACGTTCCCTTTCTTCAGAAAGGGCCACGATCTGCCGTGACTGTCCTAGGTTGTCTATTGAGTGAGAAAGTAGCTTTAAGTGAATGGGAGCACTAATCCCAATTGCAGGAGAGGTTTATCCATTCCCCTAGAAAAGGCACAGCTGGGTAGGAAAAGCAAGGCAAAATACATCAAAGGAGCAATGGCATTCCCAGGTAGGAAAACACAGTGTCGCTCTATTGCATTACATTAGGACTGGGTTCAAATCAATCAATGCTAAAGCTACCTACAAACGAACTGCTAAATTTTGGAAACGGCAGGTTTTACTAGCTGACTATTTTTTTATTTTTTTTTTTTGAGATAGAGACTTCCAGAGTCATTCCTACTGCTTTATCTCTGCAATGGAAACAGCAAATGCATTTCTCCCACCTTTCCCTGTCTCTTCTGTACTGCAAAAATTTTGCATGAAACATTGCTCTTCCTCCTGAACTACCTTACCATTCACTGATTATTGTTACATTGTACAAGCATTTTTTGAAAGACTTAAAAATACTCATTACTACAAATTTTACTGTAATTGAACAGCTCCACTGTGCTTGCAGGAATCAGCTCAGAGAAGACCAACGTAAGAGCAACTTAAGATCCTGTTTTAAAGTTCATCTTGGGCCAAATGCATTAAACCTTAACTGATAGCTTCCTTCACAAGTTTAAATTACTTCCTTTGACCTCCTGTTGGCAACCGATGTTTCATTCTAAGTGATCAAAGTTACATGATCTTTAACAGGACTTTGTCCCTGGTGGAATTTCTGGGTGAAAAATTGAGTTTCCCAGTTGTGCACGCTTCATCTGACATAGGCATAGAGAGCTCATTTGGGTATAGGAGGATAAATCACTCTTAGAACAACACTGTGACCATTGGGTATGCAGGGCCTAAGACAAAGTGACCTTGGGTGCAAATCAATTAGGACCAGGGATGATCCTAAGATGGGATTACCCAAGAGACAGCTTTAAGAAGCTGGGAAGAAATATGTACATTCAATGCACCAGAAGCCTCTTGTCCTAGGGTTCAGCCTAGGGTTCAGGCAAGTAGGCTGGTAGGAAGAGGTTACACTTGAACAGATACAGCTCACTCTTTACTGGAAACCTTGCACACCTTGACAAACTCCAGTCTGAGCTTCTTGTTCACTGGTCCTCTTAATACGGAGAAGAAAAACGTCCTTTTGAAGCATAACCCTTTTGTACGTGCCTTCCTTGCATGTAGGGCAGAGAATAGTTTTCCTTACTATATATAACTTGTTTGTGCATAGTTCCAGAATGGCTTTTCTACTGCCAGCGGTTACTTCTTTGAAGACTGTGCAGGATTTCATTTCCCCAAAGGAGTAAGTCCATTATGCTCATCAATCTGGGGCCTATAGCATTAACTAGGGATGCATTCTATTGGACACCAACAGAACTATCTTCATATGGTTGTGAGAGTTTTAGTCATTTAATTCAACTCATTTGCACTCACAGAGGCCATCACAGAATCATAGGTTACTTAAGCACAATGTTGTGGGCTTTTTGAAAAACAAAACAAAAGAACAAACAAAAACCAGCAAACAACTAAAAAAAAGGAATAGATGTATTAAATGTTTATGTCAAAATTTCAGTGCGAATTTAACTCTGCAAATCTTAAGGGAATTAAACAATTCAATATCAGAACTTTTACCCAGTTGGGCCACTTGCAACATGGCTATTTCTGTAACTATTTCATTTTTATGCAGTCATACACTTCCTACCCCTGACCCCGCCTCAGTTAAGCTTAAGATGTGAACTGTAATAGACAAGGTGCACACTTTTTTTTAAAAGAAGCTTCAATGTATGCATTCTGGATATCAGACAGGCATGTAAAACTGCCACCAACAAAATGCAGCAGGAAGGAGAAGTTAACATTCTCACTCCTCTTGGGGTCATTAAGGGGAATACAATGGGATTAAAAAACTCTGTAATACTGCTTGGAGAGTTACACTGTGTGTAAGTACACTTAGTACTATACAGGGTGGTTCAAGGGGCAGTTTAAACAAATCTTAGTCAGTTTAAATTGTTTAAGGAACAATTCTAAAATTGGGCCGCTCCCAGAGTGGTGCAGAGTTGGAGAAAAGATTCTCTGGAGCACCACTTCAGCCACAGGGCTGCTTCTGCCCCAAAATCTCTCTTTATGTACAGCCAACCACATACGAGTGTCCTTGTGTCCCTTGTATGCTCCTAGGATGATGCAACATCAACAAAGCAGAATCCAGAGCATAGCCTGGGTTAGGAACACGCTGACAGGCACTGAGCAGAAGGAGCTTGAGGGAAACCACCTACAACTCCAGTGTGAGAAACAGGGCGTGCTGACACTGCTGGGCATTGCAGAAACAGAATCAGAGCTGGGGCCACAGAGGCAAAGGAAGACACTTTCATGCTTTTAATCATTTACCATTTTTTCCTGTTTGACTACAAAAGTAACAACTCGACTATTGTACAAAACACCATCCCCTCTCTGCAGGATTTCCCATGCATAGTCCCAGTGAGGTCCCCTGTGCATCAGCTGTATTGCTGACTCTGGCCAACAGCTTGTGGCTGTCAAGGCTCAGACTCCAACATGGCTAAATCATTGGCAGTAAGAAGATGTCTGTCTGCCCAGTAGAAGTATTCAAAGTCTTGCTTAGAGTGGGTATTGTTTCCATGCTTAGAAGAAATCATGACAAAATGCATCCTGAAGGCTGTTTTGGAAGGGATTCTCAGCAGGCGAGGTCAGAGATGGTCTCAACAAACTCTTCTTCAGAGTGTCACAGGCTGCATTCATTTACTCTCTTACCACTAAAAGAGGTCAAGCCACAGCCAAAGGAAGATCTTTCTAAAATAGAAATTAAAAAATGATGTTGCATTTCTAGTTTAAGAAGCACTAGTTTAATGATACAGGCTCAAGAATTTTTGAAGTTACATGTCAGTAAAACACAAAAGTGTCCCTGTTTACTTACAAAGTCCTATAGCAGACCAGAGCAGGCGTGCAAGAGACTGCAGCACTTCAAACAGTCAAAAAGAAGCCAAGTCTGCACACATTCCCTTCAGCAAAGTAATTCAAATACGCTTTTCCATATTATAACTGAAAACCTTTCCATTTTTCTTTCTGCATCTGAGCCAAACTTACTCTTCTGTTTTCTCTATTGTTAGCAAAGCCATTAGATGGCAGTACATCCTAAATGATTCTTAACAATGCCAAAGCATTTTGGCAGTGCTACAAATAAATATATTTCATCATGTGTTGACAGTGTAATTGTGAACATCACAAACATTTAGTTTGAAACATAGTTTCCATTTGTCCAGATCACTGGAAATAGAATGTGAATGAAAAAATTAAATACAAACCACACAAATAAAGGAAAGAAAGGAAACTAGATATTTCATCAAAGCAGCAGGTTTATTCTGCTATGATAGGAACTGAGTGTCCTTCACTCTCCAAATGGAATGTACAAAAGATCCAAGCTTAAAAAAACACAAACAAAAAACCCACAAACCACAGTCAAGCCAAGCAAATCTAAAATAGACTGGTTGTCAGAGATATTTATTAGTGTTGCCACAGAGTCTTTGAGTACCAGTTACAGGCTAAAGTACCCATTGTATGAAGGGTTTTACAAGCACAGAATGAGGAGGCAAGCAAGCAGGAGCAGGTCCTGCCCTGCAGCTGGAGTTGGATCCAGCCTTCGGGCAGCACTACACTGCTCCCGTGAGAACTGATAGGATCACCGCATCGTACACATCTGTGTTGTGGGCACATTTCATCACCAACTACTTTAATGTAAATTACGCTAAAGTTCATTGCATTACAGAGAGCAAATATTTTACCAGTAGATTTATACCACAGAGTGCTGTTCTATCATAATTCTATGGGAGGTCACCACAAGTTAAACAGTTTGCCTTCTTAACCTATCCTTAGAGTGTGCAGTGGGTTTCATGACATTTTATATCCATAAAAATATTATGAGGAGTTACTCATCATGGGGCAAATGTTCTCATCCTGCCAGGTTATGAAAATTCATGGCTAAAAGTGGTTTTGAGAGGGTTTAGGATGTCCAGCATTCAGAAGAAAGAGGTCCTTGGTCTGTCCCTGGTGTTATCAACACTGGGGTCTATTGCAGAACTAGTTCGGGGAATGGACAAGGGAGAGAGTATGTGGTCTCTTGGAGGACAGAGGTCTCTCCACTACTTTTCAACTGGGTACACTTCCCTGATGACCTGATGGTCACTGAAAACCTGTATTTTTAATTCATCTGAAATGATTCTTAAGTTTAAGCTGAATTTGCAAAATACTTCATATATAAATATATTTTATAACTATACTTATCTGAAGTATCAGTATTGAAAACACAAGCTTCACTCCACCCAAAAGGAAGAAACTTGTCAGTGGGAGACTGCAGTCTTAGGTCTTGTAAGGCTCCTTGCTTTTATTAAAAATACCTTCCCAGCTTCAGTCTGAGCAGCTATTCTAAAGCCTGCTTATAGAGTACCTATTGTTTCTTGCAGTAATCTGAAGACAGACTGTAAAACCTCTGTCAGACAGCTAACACACTAGTGTTTTATCCACACAACCAGCCACCAACTACAGCCCTTGACCGAAGGTCTTCGTTGTCACTATGTCATGGCAAAATTTCCAGTACAAAGTGTCCCTTTCAGTTCTTCCCCCAGTACACAGGAGGTATGCCATGCTTTCACACAGCTAAATAAAAAAAAAAACAACAAAAAAAAACCAGTGTGAACATTGCATAGATACTCTAGGTGACTAGGTTCATGTGGTTTATTAATTATTGTTTTAATTACTAAAGAACATAGGGAAGCTTTGCATTTGAGACTATGGCAAAGGAAAAGTTAACAAAGCAATTAGCAGACAACATGTCCTATAGGTAAGTAATCTGCATTACTATAAGGGTATCTATTGTCTAGCATACAGGAGTCATTTAGTACTGTTCTCCCTTGCTGTTACTTTAGTGAGACATTGGAAAGCCCATCCACTGGGCCTTAACCCCTACATACAGTGTTACATTTGTGCATGTCAGGTGGAACTTTATCATCATCTCTTTTTATTCAACATGTCTTTGCCACTTTTGAATAACGAATCTGTTTACAGGATCTCTGAGCAAAGGCTGGACAACAAGAAGCTTGGGATGGAGGGTAAAGGCCAGGAAAGTCTCTGTTGAATTGGCTTCTAAGGGTAAATACACTGAAAGGCAGATTTCAGAGAGATGAACGAAAGGGACTGCTTACACTTTGATCATTTCATACTTTGAACTGGGCCCCATCTTAAACTTAACCTCATTAATTATCTTGGAAGAGATAAAAACTTTTAAGAGCTAAGAGTGAAAATGAGGACTTGAGCAGAGACTGTGGTAGAGACCCAGGACAAGGTTTAAGAATGAAACAAGATTTTTTTTTTTAAAAAAAAAAAAAAAGAAAAGGTGATGGTTGGCAAGAAAAGCTGATGACAGGAGGTCTCTGAATCCTGTGAAACATTTGAAATTCCAGGCAATTTTGCGACATTGTTTCCGGGCTTTAGACAGCAGAGAACCCTTCTTTGGGGTCCTGCAAGCAGACCTGAAGTGGCTGATGCCATGCAAGAGGAGAACAGATCTGACTGCTAGAGGCCCCCTGACAGATGCTTGTAGTATCCTAGATGATAGCTCCAAGTTGAGAGCCATCCTGCAGGAGGATTAGCACCAAAACAGGTTGAGGGGCTTCGCCTCAGCAACCAAGTTTAACACATCCCCTCCATGGGTAGGACAGAGAAGGGTTGTATGCCCCACTGCTGCTGAATCACAGAGCTGAAATTCAGTCTCTTCAGCTGTTCTGTGGGCACTGTATGCCAGGCATATCCTGGTACTGCACAGTAACAGGCGAGCATGTATAAAATTCTATATAGCAAACACTGCCAGGTCAGCTTCATTATTCTAGTGTTAAACCATCTCCAAACAAAACAGCAATAGCAGGAAGCTGGAAGGATTTGCATTTTCAATGACAGGGCACTGGTTCCCTCCTCTTTTTCCAGCACTGCGTTTTACAAGTGGGGCTGACAGACCTTAGGCCCTGCACCAGCCCTGGGTGGCACAGCAGAAAGAGTGCACATTTCCCCAGCAGCCTTTTAAAACATCTGATTCAGATCAGATTTTACTGCCCAGAAATCTGTGAGCCCAGTGCATAGAAACAAAGAACCACCTTTTCTTTTCCACCCAAATAGGAAAACATTTCATTTTGAAATTGAAACATAACCTCCTGGGCAGTTTGTCACTCCTCTGCCTGCCAAACATGAAACTTTAAATTGTTATTGTATAGCGTGTATCGATAGCAAATTCACTGCCAACATGGTCTCCACATAAGACCACCATCAAGACCCTCACTCACATTTGGGCTTGTGACAACAGTTGCTCAGGCAAGAGAAGTGGCACAACTGCTTGTGAGAGAAGCAATCAGTTTTCCTTTACTGGGCATCATAACTGACAGACCCCTACCTGCCCCAAACATCCTCCTCCTCCTCACTCCTGCCCTCCAGGAGATGCATGTGTCCAACGCAGGCCCAGCACGTTGTTCCCACTTCCCAACTGTGCATAAAACACAGCCAGTTGGCTGACTTTCAGAGCTGGTGATGGTGATTGCAGAGCAGGAGAGAAGCCAGAATCTACGCTGCAAAAGTAAGGATGTGTTTCATACCCTGCCCAGCCATAGCTTTGCCCCATGGCTCCTCTCTAGCCACTCAATGAGGTCCAGGTTTCCTTCAGGGAAATGCCGGTGCTGTGGCCTGTCGCAGTGCCTTGACATCTTGAAACCGTTGGAACTTTGGTAGGGAGGCCAAGGGGTGCTTGAATTTGGCATCATCCCTGATTAAGCACTGCCAAGTATGCTCCTATGGACTTTCTGATGGAAATTAAAGCTGCTAATTCACACTCAGAAATTACATGTGGAAATATGGCATACAGCCCATCTTAATCCCCTATCTAGCAAGGGTCTCTCTGGCAAAAGCAGATACTATTGACATACAGGGAATGAAACCAGGCTCAGATTTAAGTCCTAACTGAAAGAAAAAAAAAAAGGTAATAGTAATTCAAATACACATGCTCATTCTGAAAGTCTTGGGTTTGAGATACCTACCTCTGGGCACTCAGAACAGAGTCACACCTTACAAATGGCATTGAAATGGAGCCCTTTAATATAATGTACCAGGTGACTACTTATGGCATGAACAAGACAAAGGGAATGTGTTGTGTTTGTTCCTGGTGAGTTTATTTCTAAGCTCGTCTAATGCTTTTCAAACAAGATGAAACCTCGCAATGAAGGCAACAGTGATTATGTGTTCCCCTATTTATTGCCAGGAAGGAGCTGAATAACAAACACATAGAAACTATGCATGAAAAAGCAAATATAGCATTAATAACTATCGCCTTATTACTTGAGAATGGACAATAGGATATCCAGTCACAATACCTTCCAATAATAACATGAAGCTGAGGTCAAGCTTTTTGGATCTCAGCTATATTGGCATTTGTTCCTACAAGGAAGAAGGAAAAAAAATGTTAAGTGAGGTTCCCACAGACCTTAAAAAGCAAAAACATCTGTTGCTGCTATGAACAGCTCGGTTGCTTAGTTCAGCAGGAGAAAGTCCAGCAGCTAGGCCAGGTCTCTGCTTACCACCACATGCCTCTGTGCTCAATGGGAAAGGATCAGAGACAGTTTCAAGGGACATATCAATAATTCAAAACAGCCAAAACTAGCATAAACAAGTAAGAATCAGTGCTCTCTTCCTTCTCCAGCCAGCAAACCTGGAAGATGTTACTGATGCCTTAATGGTCAGTCTTGAGCATCATTGTTAGAACTGTCCCCAGTTGATGAGTTGCTCCACATTGTGCATTTGTTTCATTTTTTAACAAACACTTTTGAAATGAAACACCAAGCTGAAATTCCAAAGAAGTGAATCTTCTTAGCAATACAATCTTCTGTGCGGCTGGGGGGAAATGGCAAGTTCTCATGGGCTCTATTTTTCTGTTTGAGAAATGGATCCCCATTTCAGTGATCTGCTATTCCCTCATTTCTCAACAATTCATCTTGCTTTGGGTTTGTGATTTTCAACTTACACAAAAAAAGCCCATATCTTCTAACATATCTTCTTTGTGACATAAAAATGTCAGAGGTACTGTTTTGTTAGCGTACTGATGCAAACTGCTCAGTAAAACTCTTTCTATCAAAACCTTTTGGCAAACCAGAGATTGCTCACAGGGACTGAACTGCACAGCTCTAAGCAATTGCTTTGAGTAGCCTGGGTAAATATTCACAAAGAAACTCCTGCTCCTACTTGGAAAGCATCAAATTGCATCAAGACTCTAGCAACCATGAGTCCAGAAAGGAAATGCTGATGACTTGGCACTTTGTACTGCTTAATCTCTAAAATATTCTATATGGGAAGCCTCACAGAAGTAGGGTCCTGTCGAAGGAAAGAACCTCTATATGCCAGACTTCTGTGTAAAAACAGATTTCTAGATATAGAGCTTTATTTTGCTTCACATTCTTGTATTAAAAAAAAAAGCCTTCTAATACAGCGCAGAACTAAAAAGCAAAGGGAAATTTAGTCAAGACCTCTTTAAAGAGTGTATCTCGATTCTGTTTTCTCCTCACTTATATGCTGACATCAACTTAGAGTCACTAGCTGCCTCCTCACATATAGAAGCACAAGAAGACCCTATACCAGTTTTCACAGAAAACTGATTGAGGGGACTGGAAGAGAGGAGGTTTAGAGGAACACAGTCTTTGGAGCTTGGATTTGTTCCTTAATTTAGTTATTCCTGTTATAAAAATATACTGAGCTGTATCATAGAATCACAGAATGTTAGGGGGTGGAAGGGACCTCGAAAGATCATCTAGTCCAACCCCCCTGACAGAGCAGAAACCTAGAGTAGGTCACACAGGAACACATCCAGGCGGGTTTTGAATGTCTCCAGAGAAGGAGACTCCACAACCTNTCTGTAAATAGACAGATTTTTTCTTTTATTGACACTTTGAAGGAATGGACGTAAAGATAAGAACACAATGACCTGCAGTTCAGATCCATGCCATAGCGTTTATGAAGACATGGGGTTTAACACAAATATGCCAAGAAATAGCGCTACCAGATATACATGTCTGACAGTTTGACATGTATTTCTTTTGGCAGTAATGCCTTTGTAACCAGTATCCTCTCTTTCCTCCCTTTTGTTTTGCTAGTTTAAGAGATCCTTGCAAAAATACCAGCTCACAGACAACACAACATGCAGCCCCTTGTGTGGTACGACACAGTACCAGCATAACTATGAATGTCAGAGGTCAGAACCAAGGAAGCAGCCATAGTCAAAGGCTGCTTAAGCACAGCTGCAGAAAAGCAAAGTTAATCAAAGTTGAAGTTTCATTTTTATTTTTTTTCCAGAAACTTTCACGCTATGCTGACTCCAATGTTATTCAAAGAAAATGTGTCCTATGTCTGTCTGCAGATCTGACCTCCTAACAATATCATCACTTGCAAGATCCTCCATTTCACTTGGTCCAAACCTGGAAAATGGAAGGTGGGTTCAGTTCTGCAGAACAGTTGCAAGAGACACTCCAACCGAGCAATCCACCTACACTTTTGTGCTCAGCATTGTTTGAAAACTCTGTCTTTGCACAGCTTACAAAATAAAGACTTACAGGCAGTGCCAAATGGTCCAAAGCCACTGATGTTCATAAAGCTTGGGACTAGTCCTCTCTAAGGAAGCTTGTTATGTTGACTTTCACAGCAATTGCTCTGAGAAACATATAGTGTTTTCATTGCCCTAAAACAACTGATTGGGGTAATTTGATGTGAGAAGAAAAAGAGTGATAGAAGAGAGAGTCACTCAAGCATCTGAAATAATTTAAAGGCTATGTTGTAACCCACCAGAGTTATGTTTTTACTGTACAAAATTAAGATTATATGTTGCACACATTCAGGAATGCCTTAAAGGCCTTTTTCAAGATGCTGGCAGAGCACTGGAGAGCTACCTAGGTTTGGGAGGAGACCTAATTGTTGCCTGGTTTGCCTTGCCCATGCCACCAGAAATGGATGCTCAAATGAGTTAATCTGATTAGGGAGGAAAATAATGTCTTTGTCTGTGTTTGCATCATCATCAAGACCAGCATGAGCTGGGAAGAGGTTTTCTGACAGCATAGACACAAGCTATGGTTTCATGAAAGACTTTTGACACTATCACTCATCAAAGACTCTATAGAAACTAAAAAGTTCTAGGAGAAAAGGAAAAGATTCCACCTTCATGCATTTGGGAAAAAGTATACGAATACATTTTCTCAGTTGAAGGTGATATCTCCAGGATTTGTGCTGTCCTACCTATAGATGACCTGAAAAGGCGAGAGATACAGTCATGCAGCTACTCTAGAGTAGAAGAAAAATGACTGTAGAAAGACAGGCAGCTTCAAGGTCAACAAAAGGAGATATATCTTCACATAAGGTCTATTTAAACTGAAAGTTCGCTGCCATGGGAACCCTGAATGTTTTGTGTAGATTCAAAGCCCAGCTTGATGGCTCTATGGAAATAATTCATCAGGCCTTTCTCATGACAAAGATACCATCTCTGGCTCTGAATGTCATTGTGTACCAAATTACTGGAGCCAGCAAAGTATAGTAAAGGAGTTTTTGCTCTAGGCTTGCCTTACTAAATTCTTCCTAAAGCAACTCTTACTCATTGTTAAAAGAGAGAGTAGGTGACTGGATAGACCTTTTCTTGACCTATTACAGAAGCTCTTCTTTGTGCTTAGATGCTTTAAGTGTAACATTTTCTTAATATGTATGTGCCAATCCTGGAATAGAATTGATCAAGAAACAAGAGGTCACTGCCTAGAGGTCTTGGACCTACATCAACAGAGGTTCCCGGGAAACAACTCTATTCTAGGAAACAACTTCACTTAGAGAACAAAGTGAAAAAGCAAAACTCTCCCACCCCTTGCCCAAATCCCACTGCACCAAGAAAGCATGCCATGCCTAGTTCAAAATTAGCAGCACAGAGTCAGAAGCTCTGGGCAAGTTAAGAGTCTTTATTTAATACAGATACGCTAACAGTGCCCTCTTCTGAGAGCTTCTCCCCAGTCTGATCAATACAGCATCTTCTGTCCTTTCGCTTTCAGTGCAGAACACAGACACGGAGGCGGAAGGCAGTTTTCACCTTGTTCTTCTTTAATACATGGACAAAAGTCACATCTACAGGTTGTAGCCTCCTTAAGCAGGCAAGTCAAATGGTACAAATTTTGGCAAAAGTAAGGAGAAAAACTGGGGAGGAGGAAGGAAAAAACTCACCAAACTAAGAAGCAAGTACAAGGAGGAGCACAAAAAGAAAGTGGCATCTGAACTGTTCCTGAGGTAGTTGTAAGAAAGAGAATCATTTCAGTCAAGCCATTAAACCGAAGGCTGGAAACTTAACCAGCTACAGATCAAGGAAGTGAAACTTAAGAGCTTCTCAGGAACATCTCACTCTACTTCCAGCTTTCACATTTTCTCACCCATCTTACCGGATTTAGTGTTTCTCAAAGTCCCACCTCCTGAAGGCAAATGGCTAGAAACAAGAAGAGGAGAACAAAATGCCCTGAGAGTTTCTATCTGTTTTCACTGCAGAGAAATGCCAAATACTGTGATCTGAGCAGTACCAGCTGGAAGTCTCCAAAAAATGNNCTGTTAGGAAAAGCTAACTCATTAAAATTTACACCCTTCACAGAACTGTAACAGTTTTTACAGAAATTCTCAGATCCAGACTAGAACCACTGGTGACGAGGTAAAAGAGATCCCAAAAGCAAGTTGTTCAGAAAAAATGTTTTGGGGCACACATCTGTGGATATGTGATTACACAACAAACTCTAGCAGGACATGCAATTTATTTTAGGTCATCAAAAAGGGCAAAGGGAGAATTCAAACCCTGAGACAGAACCATTTTCCTGTGTTAGGCTTTGAGGAAACCTAAGTTAGCAGTACCTATTTATGTTTGGAAGGAGCCTAACACATTGGGGCTGTGCTGGAAGCCAACAGGAGAACAATAGTTGTATCTTGGACACTACTACATAAGCAGTTCCACTTTTAATGAAGAATCCTTCTGTTATTTCTCCTCTTCCTCTGAAGTTCTGCCACTGCCAAAATTTTATGTTTCTGGCAAGTGCCAAAACATTTTCCAGGCGAATGCTGACATAGAAGTTAGACTCCATTTTGAATTCCTCTAGTTGTTTCAATATAGATGATTCGCACTTAACCTAGACCTCTAGCTAATTTTGTTCTCTATGAATCTGCATATTCTAGCTTTCAATGATAGAACAAAGGCCAGTGGAGAAGAAAGAAAAAAATTAAAAAGACTCTTCACAGAAATCATCCACTTTCCATTGTTTAACACACACTGCATTGTAAACTGCAAACACTGGTAAGAATCATTTGTCTAATCCTTGGTGGTTAGCAGAATTACTGGGAGTAGTAGTGTTGCAGGAATGTGTTGAAATGTCATTCTTCAAAGTTTTAAAATTTGTCAGATACTGAGAGAGAGACCTATTTCTGTAGGAGAAAATAGAGTTGAGCATCCCATTCCTCAACAGATTGTAATTATTGTTCTGGTAGTGGTTGGTGTTGAAGAGGCAGAACAACCCCTGTTAAGCCCCAGCTTGGAAAAAAAAAGCTAACAAAAAAAACCCAACAAAAACCACAAACCCAAAACAAACAAACAAACAAACAAAATACAAAAAAACCCCACCAAAACAAAACAAAAACACCACAATCCTCAACCAAAACTTACAAGACATATGGATGTTCCCGGGAGTACACACACTCTCACACTGAAGTTATGAGCACCAGTCAGCACTTGCACAGCACTGGTCTCCAGACCAGTTAAGGACACAAGAGACTTAGCATCAATTTAAATGGCACTAGCATTATTGTCCCCTCAAGTATTGCTTGGAAAAAGCATGATGTAATGGCCAGAAAATAAACTGAAATTTGAAATTTTGGAAGATAGTCAAAGCAGAGTAAAGAAAATAAGAATTACCTCTTTTTGCACTGAAAGAATCAGGAAAAAAAAAAAAAAAAGGCTGTCTCTCATGAGGTCAGCATCTATTCAGTGTAAAGTCATGCCTTTTTGGCCAACTGAAACAATTAATAATGCCGTATTTGTGCTGAACCAACAGGGGAAAACCTCAGAGAATGGAAAGTGCTGGTACAAAAGAATCAGGCAGATACAACAAGGAATAATTGGCTAAAGAAAGTCTTAGGATCCTCTATGGAAGCGGGAAGAAAGGAGCCAAAAATCAAGTAGATGTGCACTCACAGTTTTATGGAACCACTACAAAAAATGCTCATCTCCTACCACTCAAAAAAAAGAGAGAAACTTATCCGGGGGGTGGTATCCAGAAGACCTTTACTCACTGAACAGACTTCAAGCACATAATACACAGCCCAGTTAGTCATACAAGTCTTTTAAATCCTCAACACTTAACTATAAACAAGCCTACTTAAAAATAAGCCATTTTACCCATGAGAGAGAGTCAAAGGCAGAGCTACCATAGGATTGCTCTTCCCTTGCAAGCAAGAGTTGACTTGCAAGCAAGACCGATTTCATTTCATTCTCATACATTTGATTTTTACATAAAAATAGCTTTTACACATGCACACACAGAGCTCTGAGCAGTTCCATAGTGATTTCTTGTTTTAAACAAATTTGTTCCATACTTATATCATAGAATAGCTACTGTAGTTTTTAAAGTGGTTATGAAAACGTGCAACACCAACCATGTTAATCTGTAACAGACACTACACTGGATGTCACTGATATGTCAAACATTAAAATTAAACATTTTATTCACGTAAATGAGGCAAATACTGCCATGGAGGTGGCAGATATAGTGAAGGAGACAGATGTCAGTCATTAAACACACTTCTTTCACAGTAATTCCTTACTGTTTCACTGCAGACGGGTTTGACAACATTTCACAGTCAATGGGATTTGGCTTTGGACAAAATCTGGGAATAATTTGTTATTCCAGATTATCTCATCATGTAGATCTTTAACATCACAACAAAAGTCACTCTTAGGCTAGAGCTGTTACTCCATACAGGGAAGATTTCTCAATATAAATCCATTAATTTTTTTCCTTCTCTCTCCCTTAGATTTGTTCTTAGTACCTGGGAGTGCTGGTGAACAACAAGTTATCCACAAGTCAGCAATGTGCCCTTGTGGCCAAGAAGGCCAATGGCATCCTGGGTCCGGGGGGACCTCAACATACCAGACAGCTGCTGGAAATATAGCATAGCAGAGAGGAAACAGTCCAGAAGGTTCCTGGAGTGTGTGGAAGATAACTTCCTGACTCAGATGGTAAGTGAGCCCACTGGGCAAGGTGCCTTGCTGGACTTATTGTTTACAAACAGAGAAGGACTAGTGGGTGATGTGGTGGTCAGAGGCTGTCTTGGGCTTAGCAACCATGAAATGATAGAGTTCTCCGTTTTTGGCCAAGTAAGGAGAGGGGGCAGTAAAACTATTACCACGGACTTCCGAAGGGCAGACTTCAACCTGTTCAGGACACTGGTTGAGAAAGTACATTGGGGCACAGTCCTAGGGGGCAAA
>VWZK01017990.1:0-31559 GCA_013396935.1 Baryphthengus martii
GCTGGGTTCTCTGGGATGAAGGTGATAATTTTCCTTGATCTGTCCTTCTTCGGGGTGTCTTTGTGGACACCAGAGTTCCGGCTTATCTGTCCTGACATTGTTACTTGTGCTCTCTTGGGCGTCCTTATATACAATGGAGTTCCTGCTTATCTGTTGCCTCTGTTTGCCTAGGCTGGGACAGCAATCACTTTGCCTCCAGCAGTTGGATAAACTCCTGCATTAACCACTATACATTGTTAGTTAGTCTTCCCTTGTTTTAATAGGTAATTGAAGTGGTCTTCTAATTTTTTTTTGGCCAGGAAAAAGAGAATAATTTTAATTGGGAAGCCAGAGAAAAGGAACTCACAGAACAGATCTGGTCCTTGTTAGCATTACAGATATGTGGTAACAGTTTCCTTGTGATAAAGCTCTGATATATCATTTCAGATGCAAAGGAATTCTAAAACATTTAGCAGTATTTGAAAATGAGTGCCAAATACACAATTATTTTCTACACATTGGCCTTCATCTCTCCCCAGATTACTGTTTTACCTGCCTTAATAAAGACAGGGGAAAAAAATCTATCAGATTGAGAAACTGTGTAAGTCTTTACACCTCTCTTTCTTTCACTAACATCTTAAGACTTTCTTTTTTTTCTGTGTGGGCTGATGTGGTGCCTGCTTGTGTCTAACCCTTTTATAGTGCTTTGTCCTCATACAAATAATCACGAAAGCACATCAAATAATAACAGGAGGGGAATTACTATCCTGCCAAAATGTTCCCATCAGTAGCTGAAATGTAATTATCATTGTAATAATTTTGAAATGTTGAATGTAGTTAAGCCAGCTAGCTCAGCTCCTCTGAAATCTCTGAAGCTTTTCTCCGAAGAGGCTAGGAGCTTCCTACTATGAGCAAGGATCAGTAAAATGTACCAGAATAAAAAATCTCATCTATGTTGTACATATACAGAAGTGTATGTGTGTGTGTATATTCAGCTCCACAACCATGAAACAGATAATTTTTAAAGGTTTAAATATCTCAATGTTTTGGTTTGTTTTGCTTCAAATGAAAATGTGGGATGTAACAAGGCTTTAGCCTTTCTCCTTAATTTTCACTGCTCCTCCGAATGAATTTCTATGAGAAATGCTTAATTTATTAGAGGATGTTAAGCATTCCAGGTGATACTTGTGGTTAAGTGAATTAGTGTAGCAAATTGTCTTCCTGCCTTGTTGCAACTATTTGTGTAATGGAATGTTATGATTCTACTTCACAGATGTGCAGTGAGACTGAAAATATAGCTTTGACTCCCTTCAAAGAAAGGAAATTACCTAAATGTGTCAAGTGTTATGTGAGTGCTGGTGTTAAATTAGTGTATTTTATCTTTGGCCTCCAGTTCTTAATGTTATTTGCAGAGATAGCTCTATTTGTCAGACTGTTCCTGAGGACCCATTTCATTTTCTTAATTTCTGCTTTGAGAAAATTTTGTTCATGACACTCATTTTCCAGTATGCTTCCTATTTCTTTTTTTTCTCTCTCTCTTTTTTTTTTTTCCTCCCCCAATTCTACCCATACTTCAGGAAATATTTTGCATCTAAGGCTATTTTAATTCTCCAGATCTTCCTTTGGCCTTCTGACAACAGTGTAACAGGCTTACTTCTGGCTGATTTCTTCAAGTCCTCCACACATCTTATTCTACACAGATGGGAAGTATGTGTTTGGGAAAGGGAAGTATCATACAATATGTCAACTACACTTTAAAAATACCTGAGACAGATAGCATTTAGGCTAAGGCACTGTGAAAATGCACAGAGCTCAGATACACTAAGTCTCAAACAATCTTATCTATTCTCTGTGCTAAATAGTTCAGTATTTGCATATTAGTCACCCAACAGGGACAATTTTCCACATTTTTTATATGTATTTCTGACATGCCCTCTCAGTTCTGTGTGGTCTGTTTAGTGCTTAAAACACATAATGGGAAGAAATACATCATAAAGACATAAGCCTGTAATGTCTACAGTATCTCACCCTTAATTTTCATTTTATCAACAGTTTTGACACTTTATAAAGGTGTTGTAGCTACAAATATGCATCATAATTCCACTACTCTAGTGGAACTGAGCTTCTTTAGAAAATGGAGTCACAAAGGTATTTAACTTGGTGGTTCCCAGGGCGATGGTGATAATTCTTAAATCACAATGAAAACAAAAATAGCAAAGGTATTGGGAGGTATGTTATTTTTTTCTGCATCTACATTGTTTTACTGCTGTATTTGTAGCATGTTGTTTTGTACATCTAAAAAAGGAGAATGCAAAAATCAAGCCCTTCGATTCTGCAGCTTTACAAATCCTTACTCAGCTGAGTGACACTCACCGTTGTGGTCCACGGAGTGATCAAGAAACCTGATTTGCAACAAGGGTTTTTGAGATTGTACTCTTATGTGGTCATGAGATGCACTCAGTATTTTGATTTCTGTTTTGTTGGTTGAGCACAGGGAGGGTTCGCACATGTCACCTTCAAGCATCTAACATAATATACCCAAATAAGGACCCTAATTGCCCTTAAATATTACCTTATTTGTGAAAAAGTAAAGACGGAGACACATTCAGACTGATTCAGAGCTGCACAGTACTGATTAGCCCTTTGGATGTGACCAAACCTCTGCAGTAGGTATAGCATTACAGCATTACCCTCTGCATTACAGGTAGCCCAGAGTGAGTGAAGTTCCTGGCTTTGGTGTGTCAGACAGCTTCTTAAGGTGTGTTATGTGAATTGCCTCTTTGTGTCTGCTCCTGCTTTCCCTGAAAGCATTAGGAATCCTTTTGTTCATTTGAATAGAAGTAGAAAGAGCTCTTTCTCTCTCACTCTCTTCTCTATTCAATCCATAAGTGGAGTTTATGATATGACCTATTTTTTTCTGCTATTCAAATTAATTTTTTTTTTAAACCTCAGCACTTTCAGCTATTGCTACAGAAATGCCAGGGTTTCTTTTTTGAAAAGTCATTAGTAATGTTTTGAAACACTATGTTTACAAAAGCTTTCCTCTTATCCATTAAAACAAATGAATCACTTATCAGATTTCAGAATACTTGTGAGGTGAGCTTTGTAGATCCCATTAAATGTTAAAAGCTGTTTGCAAGAACAGTGTGCCTGTCTTCAAGTGTTCACCTCACAGTGTGCTTTCCCCAGATCTTCAGATGTGTGAAATGCATTAACAAAATATGGAAAAAGGATTATCCTAATTTGAAATAGGTCAGTCTAAAGGTAAAATCTTAAGACCGGTTATTTTAACTCTCTGGTGTTCCCAACAAAGTTTAGAAAGGTTGAAAATATAGTACAGGAAAAAATGGACTGAATTACAGAAAAGATTAAGTGAATGAACTGTACAGTCATGACCCCTGTGTATAACAAAAATATTTTCTGGGCAAAATTAAGACTGCTGTTAGATGTACATGTACAGATTTGCTGTAGATATATACAGCAATGTAATTTTTGTCCACTCTGACTTTTCTACTGCTTGATTAAAAGACTAGACATTTCCCCTTGAGATTCACTCCTCTGCCTAATGTGCTATAATTTCAACAGAGTGCTTGGTACAGCAGCAATGAGCACTATTCTGTAATAAATTTAGGTCACTGAATAGTTCATCATGTAGTCCATGGCAACAGAAGATAAAGCACTGGTTAGTTCATCTCTAGCTTTTAGCTGCAGTGTCACTGATTCTCCTGTCTAATGATATTAATAGAGCTAAAATGTACATAAATTGTCCAGGTCCCAAGGTCTCTTCCTTCCTACTGTGTACATAATATTTCAGCAAAAGAAAACATAATATGGTAATATTAGAAATGTGAACTGGAAGAATGCTTAGCCAAGCAAAATACAATTTTACCTTGGACGATTCCTTCTCCATTACCATATAATTCCTCAGATCAATATTTTTGAAATTCTTTTGTTTTCACAAACCTCTACACTTGTTTCTCTAGTGAAAAGCAGACAGAAATTGTGTAAGGCTTTCAGAAATGTTGATTGCAATTGCTAAGTATTTGGAATTAATTTGGAGAGCACTTCGCTACAAAAAGTTTTTTTCCGTCTTGTTTATTTACTTCACCTTGTGCTTGAGAATATTTTATTCATTGAGTTTGTTTGCAAAGCGGTTATTCAAACTAAATCCTAGATGCAAGCCGTTCATAAGTTTTTTCACTTTGAGGTTTTTAAAGTTTTTTGTTTCAGCATCTAATGTACCCAGACATCACTAAAAGCCTGCTTCTGTTCTCATTCTGCCTTAGGAGTATCAGTAGGATTGAAATACTGTATCCCAGCTTGCATGAAAATGTGCATAACTAGCTTTTTCTTTATTTAGGTATGCATTTTTGTCTTTTGCTGTTGCTGATGATGGTGCTCGTTGATTATCACATCTCCTATGAAAGGACTGAGAGAAAAGTTCAAAGTGTTAAGTATAAACATAAGAGTGGAACTGGAAAGAAAGCCATGGATGGGGGTATGGTTTGAGTTTAACTTTAACATATATTATACTTAGAGCCTGGAATGGAGAACTGCAGTGGATTGCAAAAGTTGGGCATACTTTTTCTGTAGCTTTGAAGATTTTAGGATTAAGAATCTCAAATATTTTTGAAGAATTTAATGATAGTTTTATGCAGTACCATACAAATCTCTTGTAGTTGTGAATGTCAAGAACAATGGCAAAAAGGGCATTTTACAAGACTATGGCAAGCAGACAGATATGGATAAATCACCTACCGAAATAAGGGCGTCAGGTTGCATCTGTCTTAGCTATTTGATTTGTGGCAAAACCAAGGTATTGCTTCTGCGTGATTAGCATGGATGTTCTGAGGGGAATCTAGGAAATCTAAAATTCCTTTCTCTTGTAACCTCTAAGTTCTTAAGCATTCATAATATCATATGAAATTTCCTTGTAAAAAGCTTTCCACATACATTAATTTCTGAATATTTTACTCATTATGTGCAAAGATTAAGTCCAAGCTATTAGCTTGGGTAGTATTATAAGATTGATGGTCCCCTTGACTAAGGTTTTCCCTGCAAGTTTCTCTAACTCTTCTTCAGTTTTCAGATTTTTTGTTTGTTTGTTTATAGTACGGTATGTCAGAAACATATGAACCCTAATATGTATTACATGTAAACTGTCTAGTGAAGTCAATGAAGCTGCAAGAATTTGTATCAGCTAATGTGCTGATCTGTTTTCCACAGTTCTTCCTCATGGAAAAGGTTAAGATTTATAAGACACTAGAAAAGCCCATTGGATAATCTATGAATAGTGCTTATTTTGATCTGTACGTAGAATCATTTTTGAAAGAGAATTTCTTTCATTATATCTGCTATATCTTATTGAAATTATTTATATGGTGCAGAAAAGAGACAAAGGGAAATTTCAAAGATCTTCCAAATATCTGCATTTTTAGGCCGTTTCACCAAATATAGCTCTGACCTGAATCTTCAGCCATATGATTCAAGTAACTCCTATTTAAAACAATATTGAACTGATTATGGCTCTGTAGTTTGATTCCAGTGCTATGGTGTGTCAATAACTTCAAGTGAAGTTGGTGAAAGGTACTAAGATCTTGCTGAGATAGTTTCAGATCACAGGCTTTCCATTCCATGTCATTTTTGTTCTCCACTCAAGAGTACAGAGTAATTATTTTAATATGGCTTTTCCTACCTTTCTTTATATGCTTCCCTTGTCTTTCTACAGCATTTATGATAAGATCTTTCTTTCAAGATTGATTTCCCCTACACTTCAGTGGTACTTACAGTTGTCATAGATTCCTTTTTTCCAGATGCCTCTGCTGTCAGTTTACTCCTGTTTTCACTCACTTTTTTCTCCCCAAGTAAGGATATTGTTACAGTCCTCAAGATTTGTCTTTAGATAATTCTGTCTCCAGCAGTCTTGATTTTACTTTGAGATTTAAAAAACAAAACACCAAAAAACCCCGCAAAGAACCAGAACTTTCTTGTTTCAGCTGCAGTTTTGTTGCTAAATGTCCATGATTTTCTTGAGTGTCTTTGATCTGTTGGAATTTGTTTATTACATCAGGCAAGCAGCTCTGATGCCAGATGACAAAGACTTCCTGATCATCTGCAGATTTCTAACAATGTCAGACTGAATTTTTAAGATACTTGCAAGACAATCAACAACAGAGTCTATAATTCAAGATCTTAAACATAGTTTCAATAGTTCCAGGATAGCTGTTTGGTATAGATTTTTAGAGTCAGAAATTTTTAGGGAAAAATTTACTTTCTGATGCAAGGCAGTTGACAAATAAATTGGAGACAAACATCTATAATGAAGTCTTCGTAAGGTCCTACTTCTAGAATGTAGAAGATTAATGATTCTGCTTCTTTGATCCTGCTCTGGCAGGCAGATTGGACTTGATGATCTCCAGAGTTCCCTTCCAACGCCTAACACTCTGTAATTCTGTTATAAACTTTGGAATTTAATATCTCAGTGTCTTATGCACTATCACGACAGAATGAGAAGAGATTACTGTTGGACAAACAGTACTGAAAGAAGTGTAAGTTTGTAATATTATCTTAACTGAAAAAAAAACAATTTATTTTTGATAGACGTTGTATTGCAGATGTGACGTGCGGAAACAAACTCCAAACTCGTAAAGAGTTTAAAGGTATGTTTATTCAGCGCTGGGCACATGGGGGATTGCTCCACCACAAACGTGCGCGCCCTAAGGCTATTGCCAAGCTCATTATATGTTTCTAAACATACATATTCATCGTGTTGTCCATACATATTCATCTTTTTTCCCCAAAAAGGCAGAGAACATGTTAATCAGTTCTTGGAACTCTTTTTCATAGTACCGCCTTCAACTCTTCCCATCTGTGTCTGCGCAGTGCCTCCTGGTGGTCATGAAGTGGGGTCTTTGTGATGAAGACCGTAGGTCTTCCTCGCGTTGTCCTTTTCACCCTTCTCTGCCAGCAGGTTTAAACTGGCTTGCAGTTGAGGTTTCTGTGGTCCTGTGCTTGCTTCAGTGAGTCCCTTGTTTCATCATCCTTTTCACAATGGTTAGCTGCTAAACATTACCTAGGGCTATACAATGGATTCATTTGTCTTGTCTCAAACTTACTGTTCTACTTTCATCAGATGGAAGTTATGGTTGAACTAACTAAGGAAGAACAACGTCATTTTTTAAGACAGGCAGCCTTCAGAAGATCATTTGGGTATTTCATCTGGAGTTTTAGAAGTTATACATAGTTAAATCTAGTTTGTTCATTTAAATTTAAAAAGGATTCAAGCCTTTTAGAACAATGAACAAAAGCTAACTTACCATTTTCTTCTGCGTCATAGTGGAAAGTTTCTGAAGTCTTTTGGTCTTACATATCCAAGATATTTCTGGAAGCTTGAGGGGAAATTACCACCTGGAGACAGCCTTTTATTTTTCCATTTAGAAATCTTGAAGATGGCCAGAATCCAGCTTTCCAAACTAGGTGTCTAAAGGATGATAAGGTTGCACAAAGGTCCTCACCAAACTCTGAGAAACACAGAAAAAAAAATTAAATACTCAATGTGCTTGTTATGAACCTGCAGAGATTTCAAGATTTTGATACATGCTGGGATTAACTAGAATAACTGAGTTGAAGGGTAACAGAGTTTTACTGAACATACATTCTTTTTCATTTCTTTTTCTCAACATAGTGTGACCACTGTTAAAATGTTCATCGGTATTCATTGAAAATAAGTATCTGAGTTACTAAGCACTTATTTTATACTTACTGTAAAATTAACTTTGATTTTCAGAAAATACCAAATCTGAATAAATAGTAAACACTATCAACATACTGTCATATAACATATTATTATTTGTAAATATGAGTTCCATAAATAATTGAAATATAAATGAAAATTTGTTTTCTGCTAGCATGTTCTGACCGTGTCTGTTGCATCCTCTCGCTTGCGCATATCTGACTCTAAGTACTAAATACTAGGAGGGTTCCTGTAGCAGTCTGATGATCACTGGGAACTGACAGAAATTTCATGCTTTCACCTGATTTTAGACTAATGTTGAGTTTGGGAAACAGTAGTACTTATTTGTCTCTTCTAATATTTCTCACACTGTTTTCATCAATATGCTTTTGTTCTGCTAGGTATTTCTTCACTGCAACCAACATACGCTTAGGATTAAAATTTGAGGCTTAGTACCAAATTTAGAAAAAAAAGAATAAGCGCATCTGAATTTTATACCTGTTAGGCAAAAAATAAAAGTGTTAGAAACAGAAGTGGATGCATGTTTCGCATCCCTTGTAGGGACAGAAAATGACTTATTTGTTTGCTATATGCTGTAAACTGGTGGACTTGATCTCAGTAGAAGCTTCTGCTTATCTACAGATTCTGGGTTCAAAAGCTATTGCCAAATAATTACCCATATTTTTTTGTGATAAATGTAGATAGATCACGATTGCCAAATCTCTCCACATCTCTCTCTCTCCCCTACCCTGAATAATTATCAGCCAGGCTAAACTTCCCCTACAGGCACAAAAGAGAATCTACTATCAGTATTTTGATGATCCACTAATGCAGGTATCTGAGTTTTCTGCTGTTCACTTGGAATCTTGCTGCATGTCACTGTCGCCAAATAAAGCCTCTATTATGGGTGCTTTGAAATGAGCTGGTGGTGAAAAGAGAACCTTTACTGTCAAAGTTACCTTAACACAAAATCTATGCTATTTATTTATGATGTTACATGAATCATCTGTACTTTCTGTGATAAGCCCAGGGCTATGTGTCTTTCATTTCAGCTGACATTTTGATGCCATTTGCTAAGCTAAGTAACCACTGTGCAATCACTCCAAACTGATGCGTGGTCATTGTTTTGCACTAAATGGATATTTAACTCATTCGAAAGACCATTTTGAAGAATAAAATTTAACAAAGTAAATATTTGTTCATATATGAGAAATCAAGCAGGTCTGTATCAAACACCCCTTTTGAGATAGCTAGAAGCATTTCTGTAACAAATTTGACAAATTTTTTACTTTCGTGGACAAAGTGAAAAAAAAAAGTACTAGTTTTGAGCAATAAGTATTTCTCAGGCTAGTGGAAGGCTTTTATTTGGAATTATATATTCTTAGTCTTGCCAGGTAAGATGTTTAAAAGCTGTATCTTTATAAAGACAAAAAGCTGTCAGTTATATACTTCTGAATGTGTTAAAAACGATCCAGTAAAATGACATTTTTCTTGACCTTGTATTTGGTTTTATTTCCAGAGATTTGATTTTGAATCACAAGACAAATTCTTGATAAACCTACTGCATTTCATGATCCTTAAGCTTACTTAATCATGCCCTAAAATGATAGAATCACTGTCTGTGTTGTGCATGCAGTAATTTATCATTTTGATCTTTCTAACTGTAAGGGGCAGAAAAATGCAGCACAATTTGAGTATAAGGAGTTTCACCTACAGTTGCTTAGCTGCTGAGAAAATTTGCTGACTGGTTTGCTTGGATGTATATACTTCTATTTGAGTGAAAAAATAAATAAAAAATAATGCAAGCCATACAAAAATGGACTTGAACTCTCCAAAACTGACAAGCTACTGCTAGTTACAGATTTAGAGCCTGCTGATTAATAATTTATGAGTTTCTTATGCAGTACACCATGTGCTCATCTCAGTTTTCTAGCCACAATATTGTATATCCACCTTCCAGCACCTTCTCCTGCAGTTTTATCTGGTTCTTCAGGACTCTCCAGAGGCCTTTTTTTTTGCTTTGGTTTATTAAAACCACTTTCCTACAGGTATTTCTACGAAAAGATACACATTTGGCCCTTCTAGTTAGGACAAGTTTTACAGCATATCTTCAGACTCTAGAATTTAGATTAAAATCTCAAGACATTAATTCCTTGGGAACAGACCAGAGATGAAAACACCAGTATGTGGTGAAAATGCTAGTCATTTGTTAGTCATTCATATATATATGTATAAAAACACAGAAATATGAGGCAAACAATCTTACGTGCTTGTTATCTTGTCAAAAATAACTGGCTCATTAATCTTAGCTGTATTAATTTAGTTGCATTATGAAGGTCAAAAGCAAGAGGATCCTTTTGGGTTCTCATCAAGTTCAATAAAGCTATATATTTATCAGTGTTTCTTTCTCTCTATAAACAAAATTTCAATAACATCTTTAGCATTTAATTAGGGAGAATAAGCAAGGATAAGGTGAGAGACACGAAGTAAATGAAGAGACCACATAGCCACAGAAGAAATGAACACTACTAACACACTCCTCATGTACATCCTTACTGCTAACTTCCTGTGCAAAAAGAAAAGCTCGTCTATGAGAACAATATTACCTAATTCCCTTTGAAATACAAATCTACCTATGATATTTCTATGGATATAATCTGAGAAAAGGAAATCACACAAATTCACAGATTAATTTTGGAACAAATAACATGTTGTTGGTATTTGGCCAGCTCTCACATACATGTACGCCCCATACACACACCCTCCCACACATCCTATTTGATTTGTTGGAGAAGACACAATATTTTATTTTCCTGTGTTCCTAACTCCTTTTCCATGACGCTGTTTCCAGAATTGTGGTTTGTGGATTTCTGTAATTTGCAAAAATATGGAAAAACTGACCTAGGCAAGCAATCTCAGTAGTTGTTCTTGCTTACCTTATTAATTATCTTGGACAGCAGGTTAACCACTGAGAGAAACTGCAGAACAGTAACATATGTCTCCAAAGACATAAATTTCCATCAAAACTCATATAATGTGAAGACATTTAGCTCATGAAATAGAAAGATAAAGAACTTTTTGGAAATTTCAACCCAATAAATGGAAGTGCGCGATATAACAGCTGCTCAGAGGAAAAAACTAGACTTCTAGCACTGAAGTTTATAGATGTAATCCTTTCAATTTCAATTTGCATAAAAATTAATTTTGGGCAGTTTGTTGCAGTTTCAGTTGCTTAGAGGCTCTACAGGAGTCTGCACTGAAAACAGGAGGAGCACTGTGAATTGAGCAGGCACATAGAGTGCAGTGCGTCAGCCAGCCTTGTTGTGCAGCAATTTGTGTGCCAGTTTCTGTGGCAGTTTGTGCAGTAGTTTGCGAGGCAGTTTGTGAGGCAGGGTGCACAGGAAGGGTCCTGATTGATAGCTTTGATCAGGGAGGGTTGTTTTCCACACGGCAGAAAATCATGGGCCTTTATAAACTCTGCACCCACCATGCAGCTTCCCAGATGGATCTCCAGGGGAAACATACAGCCACCCAGGTGTCAGGCTGCAGGCTACTCTTAAAATAGCATCAGGCACTGCCAGTGAGCACACCTGTGGGAGATGCACTCAGGCAGAGGAACTCCATAAATACTCTAAAATTCCAGCCAATAAATAGAAAGAAAATGTCCAGAATCATCTGTACAGAATCCCTTCTTATACTTCTATAAAAAATATTTCACCTTGTCAGTTTTTAGATTATTGCTTATCACGCAACTTAATCCCAAATATTTTTTTCATTAGTTCTCTCTGACAGATTTTTGAACAATTGTTACTTAATTGTTTCCCCAGGTGATGCTGTAAGTTATCACCGTCATCACTTCATATCTATTCCATACTTTTCCAGATCATGACTAACAATCCAACCTATTCAGCTACTCGTGTGTGTGGAGAGCTCTCAAAAAAATCTCCTAGACAAGTACATCATGACTTGAGCTCATGAATAGAAGGTGAAATTTGTAGAGCCACTTTGTCCAGTCAGCAGATTCTGTTCTCTTTATCTGTTCTTCATAAACCACATAAATCTCTACTCACACACTTGTCCTTTGTACTGTACCGGATCTTTCCCTTAACCACAGCAACACAGTCCTGGGAGAGTTAAAAGTGGCTTTAAAGACAGGTTTACTTCCTGTTATATGTTTTTGAAACATATTTTCTTTCATGTTGAGAATCTGGAATGTTGTCATCTCTAAATGATAGGTCTACTCTTTTTCCATCCCAAAGATATTATTTCATTATGCACATATATAGGGTGATATGCATGATATGCTCATGCCCAGTTATTTTGAAATTAAATAGGTATCATACCACAATATTTATATGCAGGGTTATGGATTTTTTTTTTAACAGAATATTACTACTGAAAGGAGATTGGGCAGTGCTCATGGGTGTGTCTTGGAGGCCCAGGGAATCCAGAAGGCATCTATTACATCAGCACAACTAGAGGTTTTGTGGCAGGATAAAAAAGAAAAGAAGAAACTTTTCCATTTCTTCCCATTGTGTCTTTCTTTCTGTCAGACAAGACACAGCAATGTATCCTGCCTTTTTTCTGGAAGTGAGTCCTAAGAGTATTTTGGGAAGTGAGTTCACAACAGTGCAGTGCCTTGTTGCACTCTGTATTAGCTCTTCTAACACTGTGAGTGCCAGGGAACCATGTGTTCTGGATAAACATGACAACACAAAATTAATCCCATTTCTATAGCTTTACTCAATTTTTACAATTTAATATTCTGAAATGACGGTTATACTGTCACCTGGAACACATGCTCTCTTTAAGTAAAATGTTGGTGCAAACTGTCCTGTTGGGGGTGATAATAAGACTTGTAGTCTTTACATCATCTGTTTAATTTAGAGTTGTGGTTTTGCCATGCAAAACCACACGTTATTCTTTTTCATGTGGAATTTTGAGTGGTCATGTAAATACTGCAGTCAATGATACTTATTAAACTACAGAAAGGAACATTTGATGCCACACATCTTCATTTTTTTCCGCATCTAGCAAAACTATCTTCAGCTTTAAAGCAAGTATTTTAATATAGAATTCTTTCTGCATATTTTGCTATTCTAATTAGGAAGTTTTTCATAATTACTAAATCTTGAGGCAATTTCTAATAATTCATAGACTACTGAAAATTTTTGAAAATTATGTATCAAAGATAACTATAGAGATTTAGTTTCATAGATAATGCCTATACAGGGATTTAGATACTCTGAAAAATTTCCATCACAGCTCTTCAAGGTTTTCTTCCCTTACACTTTTTCATACGCAGATACAACTGTGTACAGTTCCACTGAGTGTGTATTGGCTGGGACCAGTATAAAATCAAGCTGGAAAAAAAATGTAATATATTACAAGTAGGCTTCATTCCATACATCATTTATGGCAAAGGTTTTGCATATAAAGAAAATTAGCATGCTGTCTTTATGTTAGATCTTTTAAAGGACAATAGTAAAATGTATTTCTGCCAACATCATTTCTCAGCTTGTACTTGCTGGAAAATGCTGTTTTATTAGCACATATTCCCTCAGTCTATGAGACTATCAAAGTGTTGACCACATGTCCACTGCCAGTTCTACATTAATTCTTTATTTGTCAGTCACTGTGTTCTAAAAGTCACTTCTCTGTTTTTTCGTTTGTGGAGAACTGAACAATTTTTTTTTTTCTTCACTCTTCATAAACAGCTTGAAGCATGATGCACAATTTGCTAGCTTGTTTTGTGGCTGTTCATGTACTGCTATTCAGTTATCCAAGGGATACGGCACTACTAGGATAACTTAATTTCTGTTCCTATTCATCGTTGTGCGATACAAATAATAGCTGGTAGCATTTCTTAAATCAAGTTGAACCACTGATACAGTTAGAAGTTTTTGAAAATTCTATCAAATGCGGTGTACTCAACAAGTTCTTCTTGTTCTAAGTTTTCTTTCTGATTCAAATAGAGATGATAGATCTTTTTTTCCCATCACAACACAAAGGTGTGTTTTCCGAGAATAAGTGGCTGCAACAATATGTCTATTCGTTGTTGTGAATAGTGAAACCTTGACATATGTTCAGAGATATGGCTGGAAATGTGAGCAAGGCCGTGTCTTGTTTTATTGATGGTAGCATGTAGACTGAAGTCAGCCAGCTAACTTCTTTATTTCTATTAATATTTCTTATCACATACTGCAGTGCTGCAGCTGATTTCCAAACCTCCTGGCATTTTGGTTTTGAACATACAGGTTCTGGATACAGTAGCATTAGTATTATGGGAGGATATTACTTTGATAACTTGCATTATTTAAAGGTTCTGTGGAAAGCACTAAATGTTAAGATGATAGAATTCTCTGTCTCCTGCCCTTTCATCTTGCCTGTACTCAAACCTCCAGTAACATGCCTGTAACATTACTGTAAGATGCATAAGGCACTGTCTTGCCTTTGTTATCTTCTGAAAAATTTCTCTTTCTCACTACTATTTGGAAGCATATTTGTCTTTTGTTTAAAGACCATTTTTCACCTCTTGTGGTGATGATAAAACAAAAAGAAATGAGACATGCACAACAGTATATAGCCATTGGTGCCAAGTCTTATTGTCCTGTGTTTTTGATGATACAGCCACGGCCCTTTCCCTACTGTACCAAGTGCTGTTAAGCTGCCAGCCTACAGAATTAACTATATTCTTTTGTCTTCATGCTCTCTACTTCCACTAGTTACACACTTTATCCTCAAGAAGCAAGGGAAGAAAAAAAAAATAGTAATTTTTAAGTAATTTTTTTCTACCCATTGTTAAATGATTCATGTCAATGCTGATGGTTATTTTTAAATGTTTTGCTCTTGCAAACTGCAGAGTAGTCCATCCAATCCTTTTAAGTGTGACATTCACTAAGATCATTTCCCATAACATAAAATGTTCATTACTCAACTATTTTCACATCTTAGCTGTGCTATTCTGCTTTTCTCATGGCTTTCAATCAATGTGTTCTTAAGTAAAAGACAGTATTTACATCTTCCTTGGTAACTGAAATGTAGATTTAGAAGCTGAAATAGATACTTTGTTAAGGTAACTGCATGTGTAGGTGCCACCTTAAAGAGAAATGAGTGTCCCAAGCACACTCGATATTGGACATATAATGGGAGTGAGAGCCCTTGTTCAGCTTGGCAGCACCCAGACACTGTATTGAACACCTTAGGGAGAATGGCAGGACTGGCCCCCTCAAACTTGCCTTTCTTATGAAGAAGACATCAGTCTGTCTACTGTTCTCTTAACATGGTATTCGCATCATGTGGGTCACAGCAAAATGTAAATGATACCAGCTAGTGCCTTTGTGGGGTTAAGAGTGAAGAAAAAATGGAGGGGCCAAGGCTTTTTTTTAACTCTCTGCTTTCCTATAAATCTATGCCAGCCTACACATCGACATCAGAAAATGCTTTAACTCCTCTTAAGGAAAAAGATATATAACCCATAGGACCCTCTCACAAAAGGACATGGATCCTTTTCCTCTCTTATCATTTTCCAGTGAACACCACCTTTTCACCACCAAAAATGGGATTTTTCTGATGTGATAAGGATTATCATAAATCTGCTCCCATCAATAGGTGGTAGTAAAACTTATACTTCTGACAGTGTCAAGAATTTTGGCCAGTTCTGAGAATGGTGGAAATCTTATCTTTGGCTTAGGTAGGTATTTGGGTTTGTTCATGTTAGAAGGATAGTAACGTCTGTTTGTTGTCCTACTCAAAAATAAATTCTAATATAAACAGTATTGTTGCCATCTTTTAAAATTATTTTCATTATTAAATTTTTGATATAGCATGTTTTTTCCTAATCTTCCCTCACTTCAAGTAGCTACTCATATAAAATAGTATGTCATTGCCAATTCTTTTCTCTTTTTCCTTTTTAAATAATATGAAACAATGTGTTGTGAATTTCCAGGAACAAAGCTCAGCCATTCTTCACACTATATTATTTTTAATGAGTTGATTATTTACAGTGCAGCCCAAGAGAGCAGTGGTTTTCTTGACTATTTGCAATGTTATTCTCCTAGTGCCTTAATAAAGATGAACAGTATTTAACTGCCAGGCATCAGAGATCTCTTTATTTTAATTAGCAAGTACACTTTTCCTATGATTTTCCTTGAAACAAAATATATCCTGGAAGATTCCTTAAAGGAAAAATATTGTTAAAATTGAATAGCTAGGGAAAAAGTAAGGTCTCACATTAAACAACGTGTTTCAGTCTTTTACTCTATCAAATCTTAGGGCAATGTCTTTCCAATGTCATGCTTTAGTAAAAGCCTTTAATAAAAGCCATATGTGTCTTTCTAAACAAGACAGACAAAAGCTTTTATTTTAGATGCAAACAGCTAAGTGATTTGCTGTACACTTGCCTTGAATAGTAACGAGTACATTTGTGGTGTGTTCCTCTTTTTAATTAGCACATTGTTATAACCTGACTGCTGTTGTTCCTGTATGGATGAATACTGTCTTATTACAATGTGTCTAGAGGATACCACTTGAAGCAATTCATAAAACAAGTTAGAAAAAAAAAAAAAACAAAACACAGATTATTCTTTGGATTGGTTTAAAATACTTCCATGTTTTACTCATTTTTTAATGGGAACAATTGGCTGCTAAATCCAATTGTAAATCCAACAGTAGGCATAGTATTGTATAAAGATAACTTTAATAAATATTTTTGTAAACATAGTTGGAAAGGGGCTATTTTGAGAGCTGGAATGTGTATATGCTGTTTTAAAAACAAAAGCATTGCTAGTGAATTCTCTTTTTACAAGCTATCTTTCTACGCCCTAAATATAATTAAATTGTAGGGGTTTATAATTGCGTAAGATGGAAAGATTTTTTTTTTAAATCCTTTTTCTGATAAATCTATCTAATGTACTATTTTAGAACCCTTTCAAAGTTATCGCAGCTGTTCAAGAGAGAATGTTAAAGCGGTAATATTGAAGTAGAAAAAACATTATGGTTAAAGAATGAAAAGGAGAATAGAAACTGACTAGAAATTTTGTCCAAAGTTTCAGACAGTGATAAAAGGAAAAAAAAAAAAAAAGAATAGCAAAAGAGAACCTATATTTCATGTTTGAAGCTGCACTTTTTAATGGAGACTTCTGGTAATTCATGCAAGTATCTTCTCTAAGTTAATACATACCATACTTACTACATAAACAAATCATAAGAGGATGTCAAAGAATATAATAGAATGGCTAAGTCAATTGTAAATTTCTTCTGTTGCTGTAGATTTCAGAAGTATTCCATTTGGAGACTTTTAACCAAAGTTATTTATGAAGTCTTCACATTTGGGGGATATTGAAGAATTTCTCCTAATGTTTTTCCACATGGATGTAGAGGGCTCCTGTCACCTCTGAGATTTTATGTCCCATGAACCCTCACCGCCACATCCTGTGGAAGGTAAGTGTACCTATGTGTCCATACAGGGTTCACTAAAACCAGGAAAAGAAATATGCAAATGGTTGCTGATAGTTTTGCATTTCTTCAAAGCTGGTAGTGGATCCTCACTTGAAAGGTGGATAAACCATTGCTGTTACAGCACAAGGAATGTGATCTCCACAGTTATGATTGGCATCAAGGTACCTAGGAAAGAAATTTTCCTATGAAAATACCAGCGTTGTTCAACTACCTACAGTGGGCTGAATACTGTCCAGAATGAACAGAAATGAGGCTGTCCTATGGCCTGCACTCTCTAAATCATGGTAAAATGTTGATGTAAATAACTTTGTGAAAAAACAACACAGAAAGATATCAGAGAAATCTGCAGTACTTTCCTTCAGAATTCCTGTTTCTTGAAGTGACATACTGGTCACTTCCTAACAGCTCCTAACATTAAATAAGAATTTCCCCAAATTCATATGGTGTGCAAAAAGCCATAGTGTTTTCTTGAGATATATGTATGTGCAGTCATTCATAGCGTAGAAATGAAGTGTCAGTGTGAGTGCAAAAACATGATGGCTATAAGATATATAAATATATATGTATTTACATACACTTGTGTGTACGCAAACATATGGATTTCTTTTAAAGGTAGCTAGTAATTCTACATGCTGGTTTTTGAAGGGGCTGTATTTTCAGATGGTAGTATTCTGATCGCTTGCACTGCAACATTCAGGTCGTGAAAACGCATACCTTGTTCAAACATACAGAAGGAAACAAAAGATGTTAATGTAATACGTAAGAACTAATTGCTACCCATTGGTAGTGAATCCCTGATTGAATTTACAAACTATGAGGAATGCAGTGGTTCTAAAATTTGGGTTTTTTTCTTAACACATTATTTATATATGGCATGTACATTGCAGAAAAGTTAGCTGTCTTATGGCGCTATAACTACTACGTGGAGTTTTGTATCCAATTACCTGGAAAATTAAAAGTTCAAATATGATGCCTGAGAAAGGTTTGAGAAAGAAAAAAAATAGTTAAATTATGTAATTATATTATAAATAAACTGTAAAATAAATTTGAAATTACTTAAAAACCTATGTGATCTTTACTGTTAAAAACTATATTGTCTCTGTTTAAGTCTCAGGGCAAGCCCCACAGTGCAGGATTCCTATCAGCCCTTTCTCCCCCTTCCCTCCCAAAGGAGGATAAAAAAGATGAATGAGGAAGGAAGTGCCTCACATGAAATTGAAAGTTAAGATTATAAACAAAATTTAATGAGTAACAGAGATAAACAGGAAAAAGGAATATGAAGGGATGATGGCTAGTCAAGCACACACAAAACCAGCTCTCGGATGTCAGTGGATTGTGCAGAGCACGTGGAGCCAGGCCCGGCTGCGCTGAGGTGCAGCGCCCAGCGATACAGCCTGAGTGAGCAAGAAAACAGAGCTAAACCCGAACTTCCTGTCCTTTATCGAGTGTGGCAGGGAAGGAGAGGGAATACCAGCTGCCCTCTGACCCCTCAGGGTCCTAGACTTACTACCTGTCCATCCCCCCTCAATTTGTTAGCTCTTAAACCACAACATATATACAGATGTACATATTTATATAGAATGTATGTAAAATACATGTAATTATGAAGACTGTTTTCTGTTAACTGTCTAAAGTTACTAGATGTAAATCAAATACTGCCTCTAATAAGATAAGATACATGTTTCTAATCCTTCATGAGTGAAAAATGTTGATATTTCACTGCCATCACATCAAACTGCCTTTGACCTAGGACAAAAGTTATCCAAGGGTGATGTTGGGGGTAGATAAGAGGCTACAAGAAGTTCCACATTTGGGAGAACAGAGGGAAAAATTGACTTTGCTAGCTGGTTTTCAAAAAATGGAAAATATTTGATGCTTCTTGGAGGTTTCAAACAGGTTCCAGAGAAGGATAATGAACAGAGAACAGACTGTGCAGTGAAGCCGAAAGGTAAGGAAATATCTCACATAGATATTGCCTTACCGTATATCATGTGTCCATATAATTTGTCTGTACACCTAAAACATACAGCACCTATACTGAAGCATAAGTCTGAGTTCACAAAGTGCATCTGAGTGTGTGTAGCATAATGTGTCTGAAATTATTCCAAAACTTATTTTTTCATAGCACTTCGCCTACAGCTGTTATTGATAATGTACTGTAGTGATGTAATACCTTTCCTGCAAGGTCTTCTGTGGAATACATCTGCTGTACAGTGGGAAATCAAGATATGAGTCTTGACTGTATCTTGAGGTAGAGAGGACTCAAACTGGGAAAGAGTTCAACACAAATTGCATATTACGCGGATGAAAACCTAATGACAAAAGAGTATATTGGCAAACTCTGCCTTATTACCTGGCAATGATGCGTATAGCAGCATGGGATATCTAGACATAAACTCCTGTAATGTTATTTCACAATAATTTAAAAAAAAAAAAAAAAAAAAAAAATCAGAGAAATGCAGTGAGAACTGCATAGGTAAATAAGATTCACTTGTGATGAGTCACATAATCCCTTAGAATCCAAGTAATCCAGTTCAGTTTGGGACACAGGAATCATGATTGTATGTTATTAATTCTGAATGGTGAAAGAGGGAAAGTAGCCAAGTGCTTATTGAATCCTCATTTCTAATTTAAGCAGCTGCTTCTTCATCCTTGCTTGCCAGTTCTGAGTATATTTCAACGAACATTACTGAGAATAAAATCAAACTCCATCAATATTAATGATCTGAACTAGGAAGATAGCTTTTAGTGTGCAAATTAATTACCCTAATCACAGGGTTTTTTGTATCCATTTTAATGAAATAACTACTTATTTCACTGAGTCCTGAGCTTTTCTTTTGCAAATAAGACACATTTGCATGATAAATACGAGAAATTTAAATGGATGACTAAATTAAATTGAGGGGGAAAAAAAACAAAACCATTTTAAATACAACTTTCATAGGAAAAACAGTTAGATTAATGGGTTTGTTAGCTGACTAGCGTCTGTGATTAAATCTTTTTAATGTATGTCAAATAGAATGTAATGGACATCAAGAAATTTCTATATAGTAATATTCAGGGTTTAGTGAAGATGCATTTTATCTACTATTATTGAAATGTAGACAGCTGAAGGTATATTGCTTGTCATTGCTCAGTATAATACAGAGACATTACAGTTGGAAATATCAATAGTATAAATTTGCGTTTCTCCTTTCCTGCACTGTGTGCGCTTTCTTTGAAAATATTCTTTCTACCTACAGGAATTCAAAACAAGAAACTACACTCTAAAATAATGGATTCTGATTGTCTGTGTAATCTTCTGATTTAATCATCACATGCACATTAGTTTCATACTGTTGTTTTCTAATAATGACAAGGAGGAGGAAAATGCGTAGTTCAGAGGGACTTTAAACAAATCTTTTATATTCTATGTGTTTTGAAAACTTTATTTATTATGTCAAGGCTTTGAAGGGCTTCATATTCAACAGAAGCAAGATTTGAAACACATTCCAGCTCATTTTTTGATAACAGTGCTGCAGAGCAGCATCTATCTCTGCTTGCTTTTTTCCCAGTCGAGCCACCAGGGATATCTCTGACTTCCTTTGATTTGAAATGATCAATGGCAGCTGCACAAGGCAGGCAGCGTGCCCCAGGCGCAATGCAAACAAGTCTCTCTCCCAGCTCACTAGGATTTACATTTCAATTGCTGCCACAGTTTTAAAGATAATTATAACCTTTTTATATTAATATTTTTCTGTGGCATCTCTGATATTTTAACAACATAAATATTAATTTAGCACATCAAGGAGAACAAGGTTTCTGCACTGCAAGTGCTCGAACAAATAATCTTTGCAAAACACAGGGCATCAAATATAGCATCTCAACCTCTGAGCATTAGCAACACTTTGAAGGGAGGCATCTACTGGATTTGGTCTCGCATGGCCCTACACTGCTTTAAAGATTACCAGAGAGTAACCTTTCCTTTTGAGTTGAGACCAAGCTGTCCTGCTACAAAAGTGGAGCGTGTTCACTGTCTGAGCTGAAGTCTGTGATGTATGTGCCTCTAAATAGTGTCCTTACCATGGTGAAAAATGCCAACTAGATATAGCTGCCTTGATAAAATTTATTTTCTTGGAAAGAAAAAAAGTAAGGAAATTTCTGATGGTTATATTGAGAATTTCTAAAGTGTTTTCTGCACTTTTCTTCTAATTCTTGTTACCCTTCCAGCCCTTTATATCCTCTCCCTTTTGCATCAGGAAAAGCCATCACAGTGTACAAACAGATGTTTCTTTTTCTACTCAGATCATATTTTGGATCATCATAATTTTTTTTGCAGACTGCCCTATAAAAGTTTACCACATAGCAAATTTGACTTATTTTTTTAAGCCCTTCCCTCTCTTTTTTCTCTTTTCTTTCCCAGTTTCTCATGCAACTACAACATTCATAACTGCCCTTCATTGCCAAGCATCACTTACAATTTTTACACTCAAGCATGCGTGGAAGTTACATATTTCCCATAGCAATGGACAAACAAGGGGAATTAATGTATATTACAAAGAAAATTGATACCAGTACCCATCAGATGTTAGAAGAGGTCATTCTGTTGCTCTTCTTGATAAAGTGCTGGGTTACAATCATTGCCTTGCAATCTTTATGGGCAAGACCTTCACTTTCTACACACCAAAGACGTGAGCTTCAGCATTGCTTGAAGCTGACTGGGGGAATAAAACTGCTCATGAAACATTCATGACTAACACATACGCTGCCAGGGGAACTTAGTGTATTATGTATGACCCTTCTGCAATTGTAAGGAAACAGTATTCATTTAAATGGATGTTTATCACAGTTAAAGGTACACCTAATGAGGCAAAGGTCATGTGCCTAAAACCACAGGATTAGTTTGCTATTTGTGAGCTTACTTGAAAAGACTATGCCTTTTTTGTAGTTGTTTCTTCAACACATGGGATCTCTATGCAGCTTAAAAGACTCTCTTCTATATTTGAATGCCAAGTGCAGTATTAAGCTAAATACATATGCATACATCTGGGAAATATCTAGATAGCATACTAAAATTCACACCAAACCTAAGTCTCCTTTTGGAGCTGCTGTTGTTTGGGGCAGCTTTAGATTTTCTATTATTACTATTTGCCTTTATGAAATGTATGTATTTTTATTATTTTTAAAAAAATCAACCCCAAATCTTCTAAAGGGGGTAGTTTTTTTTCAGCTTACAAAATTGCTGCAATATAGCTTGTACATTTCTGCTTCTATCAGCCCTTCCCCATGCAAAGCAAGTTTTGAGCAATATACTTTAATTTGTTTCTTCCTAAACAATAGTATTTTTTGTAATATGGATTTGGTTTTATCTTTGCTTTAATACATTCTCAGAGTTCAGGGAAAGCTATTACACAGAACATTTATGCACAGTATCCTTTAGCAAAAGCCAGATTCAGTGCAGTAACTGAACCTATTGCTTAGTGTCACTGAGCTTCACCAGTGTTCTATACAGTGTTCTATACATGCTCTGACATCTTAGACTGCACACACCACTTCTGAGACTGTGTGTTATGTAAAATAATTAAGTTAATTAGCTGGCAATATTTAACTTATGCATTTAAAATTATTCCTGTTCTTGAAACAGAAGCAGATTTTCCCAGCACAGTCAGAAAATAGGAAAAGGAGACGTTTGGTTTGTTTGTGGGGATTTTTGTTTGTTTGTTTGTTTGTTTTAATCTCTTATGAGAAGATACTGTATCTTTTATCCATCTTGCTAACTAAATAGAATTTATAAGAAGTCTGTCACTCACAAGCATACATTTCTACCAAGCACTCTCCATAAGGAGTGCAACCATATTAATATGCTGCTGCCTGCCAATGGCAGTGATTCCTTTTCAACAGGCAGGAACTCACTGCACTTTTCTTTTACCCTGCAAACTATTAGAAAACCAAGAGCAGAGATAGGTATGAAAAATAAGAGGAGAGAGTGCCCAGCTTGATTTTGAAATATTTTATCAAACAGCTTTGCCTGAACATCACGTGCGCGCGAAGATAGTGACTCTGTGCACACTGTGTATGTTCCTTAAACAGACATACAGATACACAGTATCATAATGCTCAGAGTGCTGTGGACATAATGCTTCACTATTCTAACTGTACAGCTCGGTAGAGAGATGTTTGTGGGATTATGATTAAGACTGTCTCTTCTCCTTTTTTCTTTCTTTTTTTCTTTTTTTTTTTCCTTTTCTTTCCACCAAGATCAATTAAGAAACAACAGTTCTTTTTTTCTTATATTGTTGTCTTTTTTTTTTTTTTTTCTTTTTGATAACTCTAGGGCTTTCTCTGTCTTTGTGGTACAGTAGTGGTGAAAAAATTGTGTGACATAAAATCAGTGCAATATTGTTCCAAGAAATATTTTTTCATGTAGCTGCTGAGGCTATTAAAATTGCAGAGATACTACCTATCTTAAGTTATGAATTAGGTGATTTGAATTACCTTGATTAAAATCATAGTGTTAGAAGCAGATACCTAAAAGGACAAAATATCCCAAATCCTCTTCAACTCTGCCTTTCAAATTATATATTTAGCTTCATTTTTTTATGTGTGCAGCATTACCTTTAAAGCATTCTAAACCAAATAGTAATTTCCTTAATGGTTCATTTGGAGAGATTGAAAGGGAATGAAATACCAAGCAAAAATTGTCAGGGGCAGACCAGATTTAACTAATAACTTGACTTTTCAAAATGTCTACTGTGGGCAATGGGATAGTTTAATTTTTGTAATATTTAAGATTAAATACCCCTAAATAAACAGTTCACTTAGTTTGCAGAGGACATTTTCCATGCAAATATCCTCCTTACTATTGGTCCAAATCATGACAGTAAGTACCATTTTTACTACCATTTTGATTTATTCCAGAATCATGCTTTCAGAGCACATCATCAGATTGTTGCTATTTCCCTAGATGTTTCCCTACTTACTCTCCTTTTGGGGTTTTGTTGTTTGTTTTTTTCTTTACATTTATTGACCATTCACGGACACATCCTAGTTCCCAACTCAACTTTAATTAGAATTTCTTTTCCTCATTACATTGATGACTTCCTCAAATGTAATTTTTTTCACTTCTCAGAATTTTCTCAGCTCTCTTGAGTCTGCTTTTAGCTTTAACAGTGATCTTCAGTCCATACAAATCTATTGCCTTCCCTGTAAGAACTGTTCATTTATTCATAAGGTGCCATCAGTTGAGATGAAGCAAAAAAAGACAATCTGGAAGTCATCCTGAAACAGCAGCAACAGATAATAAGTTGGGACAGCCCATTATTTTATTACCTAGAGCCATATGTCAAGCAGTAACAAAGAAATCACAACAATATACTGAAGTGCTGTTGTGTACAGTCTGAGAGAGATCTACTGAATAGTAAACCTTGAATAATAGGAATTAGTCCTCTGAGTATTTAATCCCAAAAGACAGTACAAAACAGAAAACAAAAAAAACCAATGAATTAGAAAGACTTTATAATTTCGTATCTGCATTTATTCTTCTAAGCTAGCTACAACCAAGAGTTTTTTAATCTTCTCTCTGAAGGGTATTTTGAAAACTTACCAAATAAGCATTATGCTACAGTAGGAGGGAAAAAAGTGTTTGTGTATGGAGTGGCTGTGGAGGGCAGGTGGAAAAAATAGCTGAATCAAGCTACAGTGGGCAGTGTTAGCATTAGCATATGTGCATACTGCAGACAACTAGAAAGTCTGAAAACCAAAGCCTAGACTTCAGCTGAGTTAGCTGCTTAGCAATATATGTGTATAAAGCTGAATGACAATTGTCTTTATGGTCTAATGAATCTACCTAGTATCCTTTCCTTTGCTGTGTCTTTTCTACAACCATACTAAGACATGCGCATACATACCCTTGTATCTACTGGTGTAACCTGATTATACTTGAAACCAATTCCTTCTAGAACACCTTCCCTGTTGCTTCAAAGCTACTAGTACGGTTTCAGCCATTCATATACCTCAGATGGACTCACACAACATACTCTTTTTCTCAGCAGAAAGTCTTCAGGAAAGGTTCACTAACAGCATCGTAAGAGTTTATTAGGAGTTTATTTTTCCCCTTGTCAGGGTAACCATTTTATAGGAGATATAGCCAAGATCTTGAGAGTGCCTGCCTATGGCTCAGTCCTGGTACCCAGCACGTGAGACATCTGTGCTTCTCAGAGGCCCAGCAGCATTTCCTGCAGCAGGCTAGCTCATGCTGCTTCTAAAACAAAAAGTTTCTCTGAGCAAGCTTATCTGCATTAATAACACTTGATTCTAGACAGTTGCAGTGCTCTAACAAGTCAAACCAAAAGAGTAACAGTGGCTGAGCAGAACAAATTTCCAACTGTGAAGCAATTACAGCGGTGCTGAATGGCTGATTGCTTGTGGGTGGTCCCTTAAGTTCCCTGATGTGGTGTGCTTATACTTTTGCAATGGAATAAAATGAATTGGAATGAGTGCTGTCATACAGAACTGCCAGCTGTTCCACTGTTAATAATGACAGTATTTAGCTATTAATACATCCCATTCTTCTCTGCTGTGCTTATTCAAACAAACTATCTTTGTTTGTAAAGAGGGTGTGACTGCACCTGTTTTGAATTCAGAAAGCCACAGCCTGTAAGAGACCCCTCGATACTCTCCAATAACAATGTTAGCTTACAGCCAGGGCTCCATGCAATGACCAGACAGAATGGGCTTGCTTTTCCAACAGATTTAGCAGATAATGTTCTAAAAATATACAGGTTTTGGAGTTAGCTTCGTACTGCTTGTGTTTTTGTCTTTATTTATTAAACCAGCGAGTTCACTTATAATACGGGGATCTTTTATCTGCACGTAAGTTTCAATTTTTAGTTCTTCATAGGAATAAAGAAAAAGTGCTAAACTTAATAGAACTTGAGTGGATTGCTTAAGTCATCCTTTGTATAGAATTTCACTGAACAGTCAAATCTTCATTCTCTGCATTTTGATGAAAGGGAAGAAAAGGGCCAAGTCTCCTCATCTAATACCATTGTAGCCAGATGACTTTTGTGTTTTCAAAGAGATTTATTTTTAGATTTTATGGAATATTTTCTATCTATATGAACTCCCTAGAAGCTGTATTTTGTTCTGTTGGTCAAAGAAAACCAATGCTAACTCTAGCTTTAAACAAAAAGCTATGCTACTACTGGAATAGTCCTGAAAGATCAATTTCATAAATTTGCAGTGGTATATGGCTGATGGTTTTTTAATAACCCTAAATGTTAGAAGGAGATGAAGGTCAGAGATCACTTGTGACAATCTCGGGTCTTTAATTCGGCTCCACTACCGACTTGGACCATGAACTTGGGGAAGGCCTTTTTTTTTTCTCCTTAGAAAATGTTGCTATTACTTACATCAAGTCAAATGTGGAGAAGTTCACCGTAACTGCCAGTGGTGGTTAACTAGGTTATAGATAGCAAGCACATTTCTCTAGTTTTCTTCCACATTGATTTAAGACAATGACAAATACTCGAAAAATCTCTTGCCTTCTTTAGACAGTAAGCTTGGAACAGTGAGAAGCTATCTCCCTAATATAATGCCATTTCTAAAGCTATTTTGTATCATACTAAAGCAAATGGCTCTATTAACTTTAATTAATGAGTAATGATGCATAGTGTAATAACGGCAGACTAAATATCAGTACAGACCTTGGATCTATGACTGGCTGTAATAAAAGATGCAAAAGAACAGCTTCTTGGTTCTTGTGTAATGTCATCAAACTGCAAGGAGGAGCAATCATTCCTAAAAGTCAGTGCTGATTACTTTAGAGGACACTAAGGGCTTTTTAAAATAATCTAGGTTGATTAAATAAAATATCAACACAAAGATACTCTTCATTGATTGCACACTTTGTTTAAGTTTAGGGAGAAGTTTCAAATGCAAATGTAGATCAATCATCTGAGAAAAACAAATAAGACTACCTTTCAGGTAAACAAGTAAGGAAAGTGAACGCTGAGCTACCAGCGTTCTTGGGATGCCAAGAAAAGGAAAATGTTTTCAAATTCATTTTTAACTAAAGCTAAAAGCTTAAGTTTTTTAATTTTCAAGTTCACAGAATGAAAATTTATTTGTACTAGTAAACTATTTGGAAGTTTTCACACCGTAACTATGTATTATTTTAAGGGGTTTGGAGGTTCCACATTTGCTAGATGATTATGAGTGCTTGGGAAGGGCAGGCACAGCTCTGACTAATCCTGTGCTTGGAATGGGCTGCAGCTACAGTTCCTGACTATGCCACATACTTTTTGAATAACATGGAGAAAAATGTCCCATTTCTGGAGCACTTCTCCCAATATCTGTCTAGTAGAAATAAAAATTTGTGAAGAAAAAAATCTATTATTACTATTAAGACCTTACATCTGTCTTCTCTGTTTATGTGAGAAGGTATTCTGGTTGGATGCTGTTCCTTACTTTTCGCCTATATAGTAAGTTTAGTGAATAGCTATTTATGCTGGTGCTCCTTAGTGTTAATACAAACATATAGATAATAAAAGAGATAATAAAATGCCCTTAATGTCGAATAATAACAGTTCATGTTTTTTTCAGAATAAAAATAGTAAAGAACACTCAAAAATTATCTGTCTAGGTAATCGTTTTGGCTCAATATTTCTTTGAACTCTATGGGAAAAATAAAAGCAGAAAATGCAGTATTTTGTGAGCTGCACAACAGAAAAAGAGAGAATAAAGTGGGAGGTAAACTAAAAGAGCTAAATATAAATGCAAATATATAGCATGAGCTTAGTTTTCCTGCTGAGGAAAGAAAGCATTTGAATTTATCATCCAGTGTAATTTAACATTCTACTACTTACAAATATAATGTATCAGCACACTTGTTGAGGTTTGCATTATTGACATGCTTTTTTGCTAAACTAGGCCAGTGAAATATTCAAACAAAAGCATTTTGTAATGTAAATAAACAGAGAACAAAATGAACCAAGTCTGGGCTGATGACATATGAAGGTTACATTAAATACATTTATTTTTAGTTGCAGACTGCATGTATGTGCAAGTCTCAAAGTATAACTCTGGGCTCAGTTCTGCTCTTGTTAATCAGTTTTACTCTGATGTAAATGCTTTGACTTGTTGGAGTAACTCCTAATTTATAGCAACGTAACCAGTGAGAGATCAGGCCACTAATGTTTTTCCCATAGCTGTAACTTGTCAAAAGATAACAGCTGTAGAATATTATTATCTCTAAAGGACTGAAACAAATATTTGTAAATGTTAATATCTTGAGAGAAGATGAGATTTTACTTTTCGTAGAGGTATTTGTTTGTAATATTGACACATAATAATAAACCCCATGGTGAATGATAAAATGACAGTTACAAATTCTGACTTTCTGAATGTTTGGGGGTTTTTTTACAGAATTGACACTGAGATGATGGATAAACCACCTGTCATAGAACATCTGGGATTAATCTTTATAAAGGATCTAAACCTGTTCCAGCTGATGTTGTTGCAAAATCTTTGATTACCTTGAAAGGGAGCAGGAATGGGCTGTAACTCAGTGTTTTTTCTTTTTTTTGCCTGACTACAAAAATTTCAGAGAACCCAAATGGATTTCACAGTATGCACTTAGCTAAATTGTGTAGCGTCAAGCTTTTGCATTTGTCTCTTGACGCTGCATTGGTTGGGGCCAATGTGATTCCACAATAACAAGACAGGACAAAACACAGTACAGTCAAGTGGAATTCCAGCAATAAAACCAATTCTATGATATAACTGTGGATAAAATACAATTTAATTTGTGATTAACTGAGCCTTTTCACTCATTGTGGAATGGTCTTTTGTGTGAGAAAGGAGAATGCAAACATGCCCCTTGTGTTTTTAGTGACAGTGAATTCAATGTTTTAATGGAAGAACCTCTGTATTAACTGCAAGAATTTCAACCCACACATTGCTATGGGAGGTGAGATAGAGAGAGCGTATAAACTGTATCCCCATATAATCATGTCCTTTGTTTCTCCTGACCTCAATTCAGGAATGCATCCATGCTCCTTAATCTCTCTTGTTGCACCTGCTACTTCAGTCATATCTGGGGCTTACTGAACACCTGATCAAGAGCAATTTATCAGATCTGCTAAGGGGATTTTTTTCAGAAGAGTTCAGTGACTCAGAAGCCAGAGAACAATTTCAAAAAGTGATCCAACCATTTACAAACCTAATTCAGAACCTCATCTCTGTGGTCTCTAAATGTTTATGTCACATTTAGGAACAGAACCTATACTTTTACCCCATCTTATTTCTCACTTCATGGTATCATTTGACCACAAAGCTTATTTTTTATTGTTATGTACTTCCCATAATTTAATGACATTCCTTGCCTTTAACATCTATAAAATTGAAGGGGTTGTTGTGAATTGTTTGTGTATGTTATGCCTTTGAGACTCTCATTAGTTACATCTGTATTTAGTTACCTCATTTCTGTGATACAGTTTTTAAAATCCTTCAAAATGGAAGCAAGGTCCAGCAGAAATTACTAGGGTTTGCCTTTCCCAGGTAGAGGATTTGGAACATCTGGGAGAAAGAAAGAAACATTAAAAAGATAGAGATGAAAAAAATAGTAGGAAAATATTTTCCTGTACTCTTTTCATGTCTTCTTGCTAGCTGGTTTCCTAGAATCTAACTTGAAAATACCTGGGCTCCTTACAGGCCAAGGGAGTGAGGAAGATATAAACCTGATTTATTGGCTCTCTAGCAGGCTTTACTTTCAATTTTCCCTTGTCGCATTTCCAATGAGTTATTTGCCATCCTAAATGTAGGACAGCTAGGTAGGCACTTTCAGCATCTGTACTCTTGCTTGTCTGATAAAGATGAACTTCATAGCTAAATACTCTTCTTTGTGCACTTATATCAGATGTACTCAATCAAAAATTTCTACCTAAGTTCTCATGTATAAAAATAATAATTTTTAAAAGAATGTGTAGTAGAAAAGTGACCAAATGATAACCCAGACATTCCAGATCCAAGTTTGTTTTCACAAATGTCTCTGCTATGTCAGTTGTGCCATTTGTGTAGTTTGAGCTTTATCTATTCTCTTCTTCTATGGATGAACAAGCTCTTTCCTCTCTATTTTACTACCACCCTATCAGCCACATTCTGTGGGATTCTATACTACCCCAGAATTTCAATCTCCCCCAGACCTTCAAGTCATGTATTTAAAAACAAACAAACAACAACAAAAAAAAAGCCCTGGAAAAAAAGAGCAAAGAAGTGCAAATGTGTATATATATTTACTTGGAGATTTCTACCCTTTTGTCTTTTCTATCCACTTTTTCAGTTTCTCTTTATATTCTACTTCTCCACTCATAACATCTCTTTCTCCTTTGCATTCTAATGTTTCTTGTCCTTTTTATTACATATTGCTGGAACTGGTTTCATTTCAGTTCTTAATGAGTACACTTTGCACTCATTTAAAGCCATTAACTGGACTAGTACAGAATACAGCTGTAAACTTTAGTCAGCAACTCTTTCCTAATTCCTTCAAAGCAGTTCCTTTTTCCTCTTTCCCTGTTTCCCTCCTTCCACATCTCATCACATCTTCCCTCCCACTGCTCTGCATCCTCCCATTTCTCTTTCTTCCAACATAAGGGAGCCTTTAATTTTCATCTGTGATCCCTGCTTCTTGTGACTACCCATCTTCCTGATATACTCACTCAGGAGGCAATAAAAGAAAGACAAAATTTGATGGAAGCAGTATGCTAATAAGTATATATATACACATATATATGGCAATGCATTGCAAGATGGATTTAATCTGTGGGTTTTCTATGCATCTGTGTAGAACAATTTATTATTTTTTTTTTTTTGCCTACTGCTCTTTTGTTGTTTATATCATATAGGAATGCAGAAGAGAACAGCACATACCCTCATCAGGTTTTGTTAGTTATATAGCTGTTATAGCATTGTCTAGAATGGACTGTACTCAAGGAAATGTAGTGTTGAAGAATCAAAATTCTTTGATTTGTTCAATGTTTGCATGCTTCTTCCAAACCAAAGAGTTTCATTATCTTATGCTATGCTGTTACTAAATTGCTTCCATTTGTAGCTTACTCATATGAGGCAAAAGTTTTTAGATATGTTTATCAAGACAACATTAGCAAAGCTGTTAAGATAAGAGACGTCTGCAGAGGTAGAAGTTATTCAGATTATACATAAAATTTCTTGTGTATGTGTACCACAGTTTTTCTTCTACTCTATTTTTCTGTTCCTTTCCCTCCCTCTCTTTTATTTGGAGAGGGGAGGCAGCCCATGGAGGGTTGGAGGGAGATGTTCTTTCAACTAAATGCAGTACAGTGCAACAAACCAACACATTGCCACAAGTAATGCATGCCTCTGTCAGTGTGTAATG
>VWZK01017993.1:3847-14033 GCA_013396935.1 Baryphthengus martii
CAATACCCCCAAATTAACCCCTCAATATCTTCCCTCCCGCGCCCTCCGTACGGCCCCACCGCTGCGCCCTCAGACTCCCCCAGTGCCCTCCAGGTCCCCCCTCCCTTGTCCCCGGCACTGCCAGGCTGGCAATTAGTGCCAGTGCTAATTTCTTGGAGGGGGGGGGACACACACAGGACAGTCCTGCGGGTCTGTCCCCTGAGGCTGAGCCATGTCCCCTTCAGGGCCTGTCCCCTTCCCGAGCTCCCCAGCACCACAAGGCAGGCAGGAGCTCCAGGGGTGCCGGGGTCCCCGGCGGGGTCTCCAGTGGGGTCCCCGGTGGCACCGTGAGCTGGGGGACGGGGCCAGAGTGGGGGGCAGAGCGGGAGGGGACTGGAGAAGAGGGAGGGTGAGGGGACGCTGGATGGCACATCATGGCTGGGTAATGGGGGGCACTGGGAAGAGTATGGGTGGGCTCCAGGGAGGTGCCAGGCTGCGCTCCCCCCACTGTCCCCCCAGGGGCTCCAGGGAGGTGCCAGGCTGTGCTCCCCCCACACTGTCCCCCCAGGGGCTCCAGGGAGGTCCCAGGCTCCCCCCACACTGTGTCCCCCCCCACACCCCAGCAGGTGAGCCACGGCTGGCCTCCTGCCCACCACGACCNGGAGGGGGTGTCGGGTGCAGGGGGCTGTGCCAGGCTGGAGGTGGGGGTTGTGCCGTGCTTGGGGAGGTCCATATTGGAGCAGGGGGTCTCTGCCCGTCTGGGGCTCCATGGCAGGTTCGGGAGGGGATCCCCGCTTGGGCAGGGGGTTTCTGCCAAGCCGGTCCAGCCTGAGGGGGCCGTGCCAGCCTGGCCCGCGGCTCTTCACACCTGAGGGGCTCCAGCCGAGCCATGTCCCTGGCACAAAAAGGCGCTTTCGGCCGTGCCAGGCGGGGGGCGAGAGGGTGGGACTGGGGTCCGTTCGGGGCTCTGCTGGGATAGGGGGCACCCAGGCCTGCCCTCAGCCCTCGCTGGGGGAGAGGTTGGAGGTGCCCCTCACCTGCTGCCCCCAGGAAGAGCTGGGGGGTGTCCTGGGTGGTGCTGGCCGGGAACAGCCTCATCTTCTACAAGGAGCCCAAGGGGCCGGCACCCACTGCCTGGGTGAGTGGTGACACGGGGGGGGATGTGGGCTGGGACTGTTGGGGGGTGCTGGAGCGTCAGGGGGTACAGGGGGACCGTGGGGACAGCGGAGGGAGAAGGCTGTGGAGGAATAGGAGGGGGCTGTGGAGATGCAAGGGGGAGAGGCCACCGGTGACGCCTGGTGTCCCCCCCAGTGCCCTGCCAGTGGCCGCCCCGAGAGCAGCGTGGACTTGCGGGGAGCTGCCCTGGACTGGGCCCGTGACCTCTCCAGCAAGAAGAACGTCATCCATGTGAGTGGGGTGAGAGTCCAGGCTGGGGGTGAGGGGCTGCCCAGAGCTCCCATCACAGGGATCCCCCTAAATGCAGCCCCCGGAGAAAGGGCCCTCACAGCCCAGCATGTGGAGGAACCCCCAAAATGGGATGTATATGTTCTATATTACATCACATATTCCCCTGGGGCGTGAGGGGTGGCGAAGGGACCACCCTTGGGTTAGGGGCGCTCCCAGAGCCCCTCTGTTGGGGTGGGGGAGCAGGACACCCTGGAGTGCCCGGGTCCCCCTGGCCTCTGTAGGGGTCCCCGGGGGTCCCTGCCCCCTCCCCATCCTGCTGCCCCCCCGCCGCCAGCTCCGCACTGTGACGGGTAACGAGTTCCTGCTGCAGTCTGACCAAGAGGCCGCCATCCAGGAGTGGGCCCAGGCCATCCGGGGGGTCATCCACCGGCTGGTGAGTGCCTGGAGAAGGCGGGGGGAGGGGTTGCCTCCGTCAACACCCCCAAGTGTCCCTGTCCACCCCCTACCCCACTCCCCAGGACCTGGAGAACCCCGTGGACACACCTGTGGGGTGGCTGCGCCAGGGGGGTGTTGGGCACCTGGTGGAGCTCAGGGACGAGGATGAGACGCCGTGGGTCACTGAGGGGGCCGGGGCTCCAGGTAGGACTTGGGAGGGGGGTGGGGGGAGACGAGGAGGGAGAGCAGGCCTTGGGGCTGATGTGACTGTGCCCGTGACCTCACCCCGGGCACTCGGTGCCCCCAGGTGCCCCCCAGGCCTTGGAGAAGAAGCGGGTGAAGAGCAAACTGAGGCACTTCATTGTCAAGCGACCCCCTCTCCAGAGCCTACAGGAGAAGGGGCTCATTCGAGGTGGGGCTCCTCAGCTGCAGGACCTCCCCCCAAGTCCCACCGTGCCCTCAGGAGCCCCCCAAACCTTCCCTCAGCCTCCCTCTGCCCCTAAAGTGGGAGAGAAGGAGGGTGCCTGAGTGCTTCGTTGAGCCTTGGCCGACCCAGTGGGTGCCAGTGCCCTGCCCCCTGCCGCGAGTCCCTCTGCATCCGTTGCTCCCAATGTTCATCCAAAGCCCCAGCGTCTCTTCCTGGTCCCTGTCCCTATCCTGATCCCACTGTCCATCCTCCCCACTCCCTGTCCAGTCCTAGAATCCCCTCCTCAGTCCCTGCACACCCCCCATTCCCAGTGTCTCCCTCCAATCCAGCATCCTTTCCTGGTCCCGGTGTCCTCTCCCAGTCCAGGTGTCCCTCCCTGCCTTTACCACCACCCTCCCAGTTCCCAGCATTTCCTCATGGTCTCTGTACCTGTTCCCCCCCTACCCCACCGCCCCGGTCCCATTTGCCCCGCATCGAGCCCCAGTGCTCCCTCATCCCAGTTTGCCCCAGTGCTGCCCTCTCCCAGACCAGGTGTTCGGGTGCCGCCTGGATGCCCTGTGCCACCGGGAGAGCACCACCGTGCCCCGCTTCGTCCGCCTGTGCGTGGAGGCCGTCGAGGAGAGAGGTAGGGTCCTCCCAGCTGGCGTGACACCCCCCCCTGCCCCGCAACTGCCACCAGCTTCCCTGTGGTGTCTCACCTCCCTCGTCGTCCCCAGGCCTTGATGTTGACGGGATCTACCGGGTCAACGGGAACCTGTCTGTGATCCAGAAGCTGCGTTTTGCCGTGGACCGGGGTGAGGGGACCCTGGGAGGGAGGTAGAGGATGGAGGTGCTGGGGAGAAGATGGGGGAACTGTGTTGGAGCACATGCCCCGGGATGGGGAAAGGTGCCTTTTTCCACCACGAGCCCTCCATCCCCCCAGAGCGAGCGGTGACCTCGGACGGGCGCTTCGTCTTCCCCGAGCGGCTGTGCCAAGGTCAGCGAGGGTGGCCGGGCGAAGGGCGGCCCCGGTGGCGCTGGGGCCCTGGGGAGCCCGGGCACAAGCCGACCTCCCCTTCTTCCTCCCAGAGGAGCGACTCAGCCTGGCAGATCCTGAGTGGAGCGACGTCCATGTGGTGACCGGTGCCCTCAAGCTCTTCTTCCGGGAGCTGCCCGAGCCCCTCGTGCCCTACAGGCTCTTCGACCCCTTCATTGAAGCCGTCAGTAAGTGCCCCCCCACCCCCACCCCCGCCAGGGCTCCTCGTGGGTGTCCCCAGGCTTGGGGTGCTGGGTGGGAGCGTGCGTGTGGACGGGTCCACCTTTATCTGACGGCTTTGGCTTCCACCCAGAGCTTCCAGACCCCCAGGAGCAGGTCGAGCGGGTGGCTGAGCTGGTGCAGAGCCTGCCCCCCCCCAACTACGCCACCCTGCGCTACCTTCTGGCTCATCTCTGCCGGTAAGGGAGGGGCCGCTCCCGGGGTGCCTCAGAGCTGCTCCACACGTGGGGGGGCTGGAGAGGGTATTGGGTGGGTATTCCTAGCGTGCCGGGGGAGGGGGGGGAGCCTGCGGAGCGATGGATGGAGCCCCGGCACGTGGACCCCCGGGGATGATGGAGGGAGGAGCCGGGCCGGACGGGGTGCGTTGGGAGCGCCCCTCAAGCCCACCCATCCCCAGGGTGATGGAGCGGGTCGATGTCAACCGCATGACGCGCCAGAACCTCGGCATCGTGTTCGGGCCGACGCTGCTGCGGCCGGAACGGGAGCCGGGCAGCCTGGCAGCGGGCATGGCCCAGCAGAACCAGGCTGTGGAGCTGCTGCTGGCTCACTTTGACCACATCTTCCCTGCTCCCCACTGAGCCTGGGCCCCTGCCCCCCAAGTCAGGCACCAGCTCTGGCTGCCGGTGCCCCTTCCTAACCCCCGGTCCCCCCTGCCCCATGTACCTTCGGCTCTGTAGTAAACGAGCACCTTCTGTGGGACCGCCAGCAGCTCCTGCTCTCACCAGGGTTGGGGGGGACGGGGACTGTGGCACCGAGACCCACCCGCCTCCCACCGCCTCCCCAGAGAACATCATCCTCCAGACAGATCAGCCCCCCAACACTCTTCCCTCTGCCCCCTGCCCTGTCCTGTACCCCTCCTCGAGGTCATTACAGCGCTGATTTATCGGGCTCCACCGCAGTCACCACCAGCCCCCGTGGACTCCAGGACTTCTGCCTGCAGGACGCAGCGGTCAGCAGACGGGCGAGCTGTCACAGCGTCCTGCCAGGGCCACCAGCCCCCTGGGCCTCCCAGGACCCCCTCCCAGCCCCTCCCAGGGCCTCAGCACCCTCCCTGTGCCCCCCAGTTCCCTCCCATCCTACCCTGCTCCCGGGACCCAGTGGCACCACCCACTCCTCCTGCGTTCTCCCGGCTCCTTGGTGTCCCCAAACCAGTTGCACCAGCTGCCACCAGTTCCCAGGCAGCAGCGTCTGCCGGATCCGTTCTGGCAAGAGCAAGCAGGAGACTGGGGGTCAGGCAGGGCCCGAGAGCTCCCGGCAAGAAGGGGCAGAAGGGGGGACACAGGAGACTCGGGAGGCACAAGGTCTTGGGGACACAGAGGGACACCCCACCCTGTGCTGGGCGGGGACCCATCCAGAGGCTCACTGGGGGTGCCTCGGGCGGGGGGCCCTGGCAGGGCAGCCCGGGCTGGTGCCTGTGCCTTAGAATTCCTGAGGCATCCCGGTGCCGGAGTCCTATCCCAGGCTGGGTGGGGGTCCCAGAGGGCGAAGGGGGTCCCAGGAGCCCCCAGCAGGTGGGTGCTGTAGGAGCCAGCACAGCACTGGGGCTGCTGTGCTGGGGGAGGGCGGTTCAAAGGCACCGGGCACGACCTGGGGGTGGCCCGAGGGTGGCAAAGGGTGTCAGGGATGAGGGTTGTTAGGGAACGAGAGGCCTCAGGCTTTGGTGCTCGGGCAGGCTCAGCCTGATGGAGGGGTGGGTACCGAGGTGGTGGGTGCACACGGCGGGGTGGGGTGACGTGGGCTCTGCTGCGGGTGTCCTGCTGCCAGGACTTGAGGGGTTTTGCCGTGTCAGGTACGGGGGAAGCGTTGCCAGCTTTATAACTTTCTCCGAGTTAGAAGGTTTGTTTCCACGCGTCAGGCAAAGGGCACCCCCAGCCCCCTAACGCGACGGGACGGCGTCGGGGAGGGGATCGTGAAGCCAAGCTCCGGGTGCTCTTGCCTGTGCGAGGTCTGGAGGGGCCCCCAGAAGCACAGGCTGGGACTGTTCCCCTGCTCAGAGCCTTCCCCTGCACCTACAGCCAACACCCCCGAGCCCCTCCTCCTAAACTCCCCCATTCCCACCCATCCCCTGGCTGTGGCACCACCAGGGCCTGCTGTGGGGAGGTGGCTGCGGGTGGACCTCAGCCCCCCCTCCCCGTGTCTGGACATCTCCTGCCCTGGTCCCTGATCCCCAAGTGACAAAACGTCTGCAGCTTCTACCTGCCCAGCTCCTCCCGCTCGCGTCCAGAGGTGGTGGAGGGGTCTTCACCCTCCAGCCATGGAGGTGGGGGAGAGAGATGGCCCAGACCTTCAACCCAGGCTATTTCACCTCCTGCTGAGGCCTTGAGGACCACAGGGGTTCTTCTCATTCGTCCCTGGGCCCACGAGCCACAACCCAGCGCCTGATCCTGCGCCCTGCTGCAGACGCTGCCACGTTCGCCCAGTGCTGCAGGGCAGGGTCAGGGAATCATAGGATCGGAAGATCGTAGAATCATCCAATGGTTTAGGTTGGAAGGGACCTCCCGAGGTCATCTGGTCCAACCCCCCTGCAGGGAGCAGGGACGTCCTCAACTCCAGCGGGTCGCTCCGAGCCTGGTGGAGCCTCACCTGGAATAGCTCCAGGGACGGGGCCTCAACTCCCTCCCTGGGCAACCTGCTCCAGAGTTTCCCCGCCCTACTGGGGAAGAACTCGTTCCTGACGTCCCATCTCCACCCGCCCTTCTCCAGTTTCAAACCATCGCCCCTTGGCCTGTCCCTGCAGCCCTTTGGGAACGGTCCCTCTCCGGCCTCCCTGGAGCCCCTCCAGGTACTGGAAGGCCGCTATTAAGTCACCTCCAGGCTGAACAAGCCCAGCTCCCTCAGCCTGTCTCTGCAGCAGAGCTGTTCCAACCCACTGAGCATTTTCACGGCCTCCTCTGGACTTGCTCCATCAGGTCCATGTCCTTCCTGTCCTGAGGGCTCCAGAGCTGGACACAGAGCTCCAGGTGAGGTCTGAGCAGAGGGGCAGAATCACCTCTCTCGCTCTGCTGCCCACGCTGCTTTTGATGCAGCCCGGGATGGATTGGCCTTCTGGGCTGCCAGCACCCACTGGCTGCTCACGTCCAGCTTCTCGTCCACCAGCACCCCCAAGTCCTTTTCAACAGGGCTGTTTTCCATCCCCTCATCCTCCAGCCTGCACTGATGATGTGGATTGCTCTGACCCAGGGGCAGGACCCTGCACTTGGTCTTGTTGAACCTCATGAGGTTGACCTGGGCCCACCTCTCCAGCTTGTCCAGGTCCTTCTGGATGACATCCCATCCCTCTGGCCTATGGACAGCACCACTTAGCCTGGTGTCATCTGCAAACCTGCTGCTGGTGCCCTCGATCCCACCGTCTGTATCAGTGATAAAGATATTAAACAGTGTGGGTCCCAGTACGGACCCCTGAGGGACACCACTTGTCACTGCTCTCCAGCTGGACTTCCAGCCATTGACCACTCCCCTCTGGATGCCGCCATCCAGCCAATTCCTTATCCACCGAACGCTCCACCCACCAAATCCGTATCTCTCCAACTTGGCGAGCAGGATGTTGTGGGGGAGGGACCGTGTCAAAGGCCTTGCAGAAGTCCAGAGAGATCACACCCAGAGGTCATCCCTTGTCCACTGACATAGCCACTTTGTCACAGCAAGCCACTGGGTTGGTCAGGCAGGATTTGCCCCTAGTGAAGCCATGCTGGATGTCTTGGATCACCTCTCCGTGCTCCATCTGCCTTAGCATGTCTTCTAGGAGCAGCTGCTCCATGATCTTCCCAGGCGCGGAGGTGAGGCTGGCAGGGCGGGAGTTCCCAGGGTCAAATCATAGAGGCATAAAAGACAGAATAAATTAACAGAATAAATAAATCATAGAATCATAGGGTCATAGAATGATAGAAGCATAGGGTCATAGAATGATAGAATCATAGGATCATGGGATCATAGGATCATAGGATCACAGAATGATACAATGATAGGATCACGGGATCATAGGATCACAGAATGATAGAATGATAGGATCATGGGATCATGGGATCATGGGATCATAGGATCATATAGAACCACAGAATCATAGAATCCTCGAATGGTCGGGGTTGGAAGGGACCTTCAAGATCATCGAGTTTCAGCCCCCCTGCAGAGGCAGGGACACCTTCTACTACATCAGGTTGCTCAAGGCCCCATCCAACGTGGCCTTAAACACTTCCAGGGATGGGGCGGCCACAACTTCCTTGGGCAACCTGTTCCAACATCTCACCGCCCTCAAAGAAAGATTTTTTTCCTAATGTCTGACCTAAATCCCCCCTCTTCAAGTCTGTCACCATTTTCCCTTGTCCTCTTGCTCTGCACCCGTGCAAAAAGCCCCACCCCAGCTTTCCTGGAGGCCCCCTTCAGATGTTGGAAAGCTGCTCTAAGGTCACCTCGGAGCCTCCTCTTCTCCAGGCTGAACAACCCCAACTTGTTCAGCCTGTGCTCCAGCCCTCGGATCATTTGAGTTGCTCTCCTCTGGACGTGTTCCAGGAGCTCTACGTCCTTCTTGTGTTGGGGACTCCAGAACTGGAGGCAGAGCTCCAGGGGGGGTCTCACAAGTTCAGAGTAGAGGGGGAGAATCCCCTCCCTTGACCGACTGTCTGCGCTTCTTTTGATGCAGCCGACTCCCCACCTTGGAGTAAGTAGCCTGGTCTTGCTGCTCCCTGACTGGGAGCTGAGCCCTGGCCTGACCGTGACAGGACCCGGCCCCACGGCTGTGCAGCACCGTGAGCCCCAAACTTGCAAATCGTACAGCCTAGGGACCTCCTGGACTTCGCAGCGAGTCCCTCAGCTGTGTTCCCCTTGGGGACATCAAAAGTGACCCGACAGCCAACGAGGGTTGATCCACAGTGACCTCGAGACTTCGACCGTCAGCCCAATTGAAGAGCACCCAGCCCTGGGGTACCGGCGACGGCAACGGGCCCGGTGCCGTCGTGGTCCCTGCGCGCTAAGGGTGCCCAACCCTGATGCTCCGGAGAGACCAACAGCAGGGCCAGTGCCGGTGCCCGCGCCGGGCTCAGAGACCTTCGTAGCTGTTACTGGTGCACCGGAGGCCTCTGGGGACTTTTGTACCCAGCAGCTGACCCAGAGCATCAGCGGAGCTCGGAGACTCAGAGGACAGAATTGGTGCCGGGGGATACAGCCGGAGGAGGCGTCCGTCCCCAGCGCCCCCTCCCCACGCTGCAATGTTCCACCGACCCCCCCAGTAACTCAGGGTCAGCGGGCATCACGGCCCCACAGCTGGATCCACTCGGGGTTAGTTTAGCGTGAGGTTCTCCCTCACCAAAACCAACGTTCCCTCCTGGAAGAGTCGGTCCGAAGAGCAGCGTTGGCTCAGCATCGTTGTCAGAGACTTGGACAAGAAGGCAGCCCCAAACTCAGGCTAACGGCTTGACGTGAGTCCGCAGCGCTGTGCTGGGCTGGCCTTGGCTGAGCGCCAGGTACCCACCAAGTCGCTCGATCACTCCCCCAAAACTTCCCTCAGCACGACAAGGGGGGAGAGAATAGGATGGGAAGAGCCCGGGGGTACGATAAAGGCAGTTTAGTAGGAAAAGGCAAAGAGCAAAAAGCAAGGCCACGCGCCAAGTGAAGCAAAACAAGATTTTATTCTCTACTTCCCACCAGCAGGTGATGTCCGGCCTTTCCCGGGAATCAGGGCTCTGGTGCGTGTAGTGGTTTTCTCAGAGGACAAGCGTCTCCACCAACGAATGACCCCGACTCCCTTCTCCTTTCTCTCCGAGTTGACATCACACGGTGTGGAATATCTCTTGGGTCAGCTTGGGTCAGCTGTCCTGACGGTGTCCCCTCCCAAGATCTTGCCCACCCCATCCCACTGGGCGGGAGGGGCCGGGAAGATGTCGGAAAGAGCCTCGGTGCTGTGGGAGCAACAACAGGGGCATCTCATCTACCCCCCAATCCAAAGGCCAGCACCACCAGAGCCGCTCCGGGAACATTAACTCCAGCTCAGCCAATACAAGTGGCCAAGCTGAGGCACAGGTACTGCCCTGCAGGATGGAATGCAATCCCTAGGGATTCTGAGATAACAAACATCCTGAGAGGGAGGATCTCACTGTACAAGGAGTTCGGCGCCATTCTCCGTTATCGGGAACGAGAAGGAACGGCCAAGCGATCCCGCAGAGCTGCTGGCAGGGAGAGGGATCAGGACCGTCCTCGTAGCAACGATCAGGAAGGTGGAGGTTGGCAGAAATCCACGGGGCAGAGGAGGAGCAGGTGCGCTGCCCGGCATAAAATATGGATTCATAGCAACCCAACTTCGGAAGCTTCCCCAGCCAGGATCACGACGACGGGAAGGGCCGGCGGGACGCTGCCTGGACCTGGGACCATAGGGACGCCTCGGCCCCGTGGTGGCAGCTCTAATTCTCTTTCCTCTTTCCTTGTCCTTTTGTCTCTTCCTGTCACTCTTTCTGTCTCTCACGCGCCGCTTTACGGGCAGAACAATAAAGTTGCCCCGTTTGGTTGAAGCACAACCCCCTTGGCGCTGTCGCCTTGATTTTTGCGCTTCGAGATCCCGCCAAACGAACCGTCGCACGTCCCCGTCACGCCCCCTCTATCCCCACCCCCCAGTACCAGCCAGAATCCCTCTGCCAGGCTAGTGGGGGCCACGCACCCCTGCCCTGGGCCGCCCCCACCCGCTCAGGGTTGTGCCC
>VWZK01017994.1:0-32018 GCA_013396935.1 Baryphthengus martii
TTCTGTGATTCTGTGATTCTGTGAATCAGACTTCAGATTAACGTCAGGGTTATGTGAGCTAGCCTTGGGAATCCTAACTGGAGTCTGGATTTACCCAGACACATTCAGTGTTGTTGCTCCACAGCTAAGCAGTCTTCAGTTAATGCATTTGTTTTTCCAGACTAGTAGGTTCAGGAATCTTTGTACCCCACTGAATGCTTTAGTTAAAATTTCTTTAGTGGATCAGCCATCACACCTAGCTCATTTCTTGTTTATGATGGACAAAATCAAATGTAACACAATGTGATCTTTGTTCCCTAAAGAGTCCTTTTGCTATCTCTATTACTCTTAAACATTTTAAATATAAAATTCTCTGAGATGAGTCTCCCTACAAATCTGAAATGGTAGAAATAAGTCTGAAATAAAGTAATTAAAAATTGAATTCTGCAGGAGGAGGAACTTTTCTCTCTGTGAAACAGTGCAAGCCTGCCGACATAAACAAAAATGCATCCTGCACCTTATGTTAGGCTCCTTTAAGGAATCAAACATATTTTAAACAATAAAGAAACATTGTATGTAGAGATGTAGTATATTCTATTTGGATTCTGAGTCTCAAAACTTTATTTCTCAGCATTCTTCAGGAAACTTTTCCATTATTTGAAAAAGAAAAAAAAAAATGAGTATTCACCTTTAAAAAAAATGTGTAAATAATACTATAATACATAATTTCACTATAAATCATCACCTGAGGACTACTTTATCTTCATGTAGTTCCAATAGTTAACTGTTTATGGGAGATTACTAGGGATGTGTATGTCTTTAGAGTCTATTTTCTGACTTCCATCCTACAACTGAACACCAAATATAGGAACCTTAGTATATGTCCTGAAATATAAATGTCATGAGTCTGTTTTGGCAAAGATTAGAAGGTTTAGAAAATCTGTTCTAGGAAACAAAATGTTCGTCAGTGAAACTTAATGATTTATTAAACTTTAGCAGTATTAAAGCTGATCATGGCAGTGCCACGTTTTATATATATATGTATATATATATGTACACATCAAACTTATTCTTCGTATATATTCTGCTTTAAATAATCAATTAAGAAAGAAGAGTAATTCCTTATGTTTTGTTCCCATCATTTCTAAAACCATTTTCCCTTAAAATAGGGTCTGCAGGCTTCACCTTTTAGTTATGGATTGCATATTCAAATGTGGGGAAAAGCTTAAGGCATTCTTTCCTGAAAATGGTATTGAAATTATCACACTTAATTTAACGAGTAGAGCAGTCTTATGTAACTGCAGTTGTCTCAATAAATCATTAATGTGGATATAGGGTACATTTATGCAGATGGAGGGTGCTACAGCAGGATGTCCTCTTAAGGTTCAGATCAGTGAAAGTATGTGAAGATAATTGTTAAAAACCTTATTAGAATTGTTTGAATACCTTTTATTTGGATTAGAAAAAAAACAGGAAAATGGTAATTTATTTTTGGTGGCGTGAGGAACTACTTTGGTATGTAATGCTAAAAAGAACCCAACCTGTATTTTTGATGAGGTTTTGTGTACTGCAGGAAAGAAATATGATCACAAAATGCAATCACATGCTCTTGAAAACAGGTGCAACTTAAGTTTAATTGCAAATCAGATACTTAAGTTTGGTCTGGTCTGATCTGAAACTGTTCATTAACCTTTCCAAACAACAGATAGAAATATTTTAGAAATTAATCTATATGCAATAGGTGTGCCTATGTGTCACTCTGCAAGTCATGGTTAGTCTTTTATTCAGTGAAGTTTTCCAGCAAAATTTGCAATAGGTTCAAACATTCATAAAGTTTCTTTAATTTCTTTGTATTTTAAATATGGTTCAGCCTTTTTCGATCAAAGTTTGTTCTTCTGCCTTATATACACTAACTTGACTGAACTATAGAATGTATTAATTCATATTACTATACAATTTTGTACGGTTGTTATACATCTTTCCTAAAAAACTTCTAGCAGGATGTCACAGGTCAATCTGACCTACTTTTTATATAAAAAACCAACTGCTAATAATTACTGTCCCTAGTACTGCTCTGCATTTGTCAGATTGTGTCAGCACTACTGCGCTATCAAAAAACTCACCAAAACCCAACACTTTCAGCATGCCAGAATTGATCATGAAGTGCATTTTCAGGCAGAATTTGAAACGACATTTGTCTTTTCATTTTAACAATCTATGTTGTTCCTGAACTGGTTCCTTTGTATCTCCTTAGTTACTGTTCCTAAGCTTCTGTATAATTTGAGTTAATTATGTATTGCTCTAGAAAAAAACAAAGTAGTGATCAGAAGCTCACTTAATACTATTTCTCCACACAAATTTGGTAGACGATGAGCATGACAGCATAAAAAGGGACTTAATGTTAGGGTTAGTGGCATGCTACATGACATGGTTCTTAATTTTCAATTAAAATTTCTGTTTTCATCAAAGGAATACTTTTTTTTAATTTTATTTTTAGCTTTTTTGAAGAATATGTAGCATCTATTACTGACATTTCTTTTATATACGAAGTAATATTTGCATATTAAGAATATCTATATAAAAACTGCCTTGTAGCAGTTAGACTCACTCTTACAGTAGACTGTAGGAAAGGTTATAAGATTTATGGAGAAAACCTCTAAATTACAGCCATGTTAAAGGCTTACTTACATTTTAAGTTTCATTATACTGGTATATGGTAGGAGTTTGGTATTATGAGCAACCTCTACAATATGGCAGTGGGCTCTAAATTCTAAATTCTCGTTCATCAATAGCAGTCAAATGCATTGAGAGAGCTTTTCCAGCTTGCCAATACTTTGTTTGGAAACAGTGAAAATTAAAGCTTTTTTTTTTTTTGTCTGTCAATCTGCAAGATGTAAACATTGTATTTGCTTACTCATATTAGATGACACCTACATCCCACTCTTAATGATGATTTCTGGTGAAATAAGAATTTTTGTTACGGAAAGGATGTTAGATACTTCAGTAAAAGTAGGAGGTGGAAACTTAGAGATGAGTCTGATTTCAGTTTGAATAGTTACTACTAAATCATCCGTTCACAGTAACAGATTTCTACTTAAATTATAAAGGGTGACCGCTTCTTTGAATTGTGATTAAAACCAAGAGCAATGGAAACTGGATTGTCAATGGTGTGGGTCCCAGTTTTTAAGTCAGTGAGACTCCCAAGTGTTGTATTCAATCTTTTTCAGAAGTTGCCTGGCTTCTCTCATATGCTGTAGTAGTGGTTTAGGTTTGGGATTTTTTTTTATATATATTTTAGGAATAGGAACTTCTTGTTTGTGCTTATATTTTCTGAAATAGCAAATTCCTTTTAGCGTACTTCAGTGCTGACATAATAGAACCATAAATAAGATAATCTCCAAGTTTCTGTTTATAAAAGAATGTGCTGAAGTCTATTTTACATGAATCTTAATCATACACTTATCTTTCACCTAACCTGTTTAAATGTGTGCATAGATGGAACTTTGGAATATAAAGTGTGTTAATGGAGTGAAACAGTAATGAGTTGCTCATTTTTGTTTATGTTCATTAGACTTTGCTAAATCCTTTTACAAAATGTGTGTGATTGAACAGCAGTCAGATGGTGATAATCTTGTCTTGCTTTTGTGGTTAGATTCCGACCACTGAACACTAAGGTGTTTCTGTAGTTGATTATTGCTGTTTAGAACTTTCATGGCTTTGGAAATACCTTCTGTAATGTGTTCTTTTGTAAATAGATGCCTTTCTCTTGCTCTTGGCTGGTGAAATAGATTCCTGGAGTGGTTTGATGTTTCTTTTTCTTTAAAAGAGTAAGGGTTAATTATGGTTTAATCCTGTACTCCTTTCCTTTTGTATAATATCTTTATTTTTGTCCTGCTGGAATATTTACAATTTTTTATTTTTTTTTTTCTTCACTTGTCTGCCTTTGAAAGGGTGCAGACACAGTTTGATAGTCTATAATGGCTCAAGTCCAAAAGGGTTTCTTATTATGCAAACAGCATTTTGGTAAGCTTTTGCTTATTAGTGCATTATTAGATTGTAATTTCTTTCATTATCCTGGTTTTGAAAGTATAATTTTGATTATCTGTGTGCTAGTTTTCTTAGCACTAGGAAAGAATGTGACAGATGTAAAATAGAAATAATAGAAATAATTATTTGAAAACTGTGTCTTAAGATATCAACGCAATTTCTATGTCAAAACCTTCCGTTTGATAAAAATTCCATTCCCTTACATGATCTTTAATTATGGATGAAAATTATAAAGAGATGGAAGTTTAAGAAAACTTGAAATTTTACAGTTTTGTCACATGGCGCTAGAGTTCAATGTGTGACAATCTTTCTGTGCTAGTTGGATTGCCTAGTTAGTTTCCATTCAAGCTCCATGTCCTTTTTTTGCAGTAATAAGAATTGTCAGAATGCATCATGGGAGATGGAGAACAGCACAAGATAAATTCCCCTATTCCTTATATTCTAGCTGCACCTATGGTGGTGTATTTGCCTTTTCAATAATAATAAAATAGTCTTCTCGACACAGTAGAAACATATCACAAAAAACTGTATTATCAAGTCTTTTGTTCCATTGAGAATTGCTTTTTTTTATACAAACTGTGCTTACGATAAACATTTTAGTCATTACAGATTGCAAACCTCTACTTTCAAATTAGCATTCTAAACTTTCTCAAGATACTTGTGATGTGTTTTTAAGTATATTTTTCCCCCAATAAAGTTGGGGGATCTGAGTGAGATAAATTTTAGGACAAAAAATGGTGATTATCTCATTTCTGAGAATTTCTGAAAACTAGACAAACTTACTATAATAATGTTCAGAACAGAAGAATACTGTGTGCGATCATGTTAACAGCAAAGCATGTGAAGTGTGAGGTAAATTAGAGGTTAATGGAAAGAGTATGCAGAGGAAAATCTTTATAAAAATTGATAATTTTGATTTTCTCATAATCCTGGATATTTCACTCTGAAGTTCTGATTAAGGCACCTGAGTAGCTGGCCAGGTTCAGAAGAAACTTACTCTATTGTGTTGTGGTTTTTTTCACTAGAGTTTGAATGTTACACTAATCGTATTTACTTAGATGCTTTAATAGGATGTCTTAGTTTAATGAACACTAAAGTTGTTTTGCAGAGCTTAGTTGTGGAATGTAATGAAGTTTTCATATTAGCACTTAATAATAAAAAATAGCTTCTCTCATCTGTGAGTGTTTATCAGACTATACCCTAGAGTGCTAAATCTATTCTCTGCCTCTAAGTTATATGTTTTAGGCTGTAGCACAATGTATTGAATATGTTTCAGCAGCATACTGTGTATTTTTTTAACAGCTCTCAATATAATGAAGCCCTAAAGCTAGCTAAAACTATTAACCTTTTCTACAGCTTTTTTTTTTCTACACTTTTTGAACAGAAAGTGTTTTTGTAGACACCTTTTAAGGTCTGTGACATACCTTGCAAAACTGTTCACAACTGTGTGGTGTTCAAAATCTATTTGCAGCTATAGTAATGTTATCTCTAGAAATAACTATAATTAAATTTCCTCGTTAGTTGTAGTTTACAAGCCATTACAGGTGGCTGCTATTTAACATTTCTCTTATGCCTTGTCTAAATGTAAGATGGAGAAGCCATGAAGACAGCACTGTGAATTTATGTACTTGAGGTATGTGGCCAGAGATGTGTTAGCACCTTCCTTTTCAATGCCTTGACTAGCATTTTGGCTAAACCCTATACTTGTGGTAGTAATCGTAGAACTTGCTGTTGGTTTCCCAAACCGCTTTTTGCACCAAACTTCTGCATTGTCAAGATCCTACATTGATAGCCATTAAGAGGGCTGGTTACTTACCTCTGTTCTCAGTTTTCCTGTCCCTAATACCAAGTCAGAAAAGATTTCACAAAAGTATTGGACTGGTTTATTGCCAGCTTATCTTCATCTGAGCTTTATTTACTGAAAACTATTGTGGCAGATATTTCTCTGCAACTGTGCAACAGTTCTCCCTGAGACTGGGAGTGTAAAGGATGTTCCGTTGGCTTAATGACAATTTGTTGCTCAGCTGGATATGCAGGAATTTTCAAAAGCACCTAGATAGCTGGTTAGCTTGGTTCTTTTCTTGTGCTTTACACATCTGATCTTTTTTGAAGAACTTACGTCCATAAAGAAAAACAAGAGATGAAAAGAAATGAAAGGACGTAGATGGGATAATACATCCACAGTTTTTCATATAGTACTGTTTTTATCGGTGTAATGTGTGCTGCATCCTAAAGGAACTTTGCACTGTTTTCACCTCTTCCTTATGTGCCTTTGAGAGTTGATTATTCACAGACCATGAATGACTATTGGTCTTCATCACTGACACATGCTTTCATTTAATGGTGAACACAACATTCAGTTGCGTACTGGTTTTTTCATTCCTTTTAATGAAGAGTAACAAACAGCTTGCTTTGTTAGGATTGATACATTTTTCCAATCAGTGGAAAAATGAAGGACTTCTGAGAACTAAAAAGTATCAGAGGAATGATGATTAGCCTTGGTAGTTCAGAAAGAAAATGTCACTGTACAAAAGTAGAGAAAGACTGTAGGTGAATGACTTGAAGGAAAAATATTAATCTTCATATGAATCAGTTTTTAGTTAAATAAGTAATTTAATTCTAAGGAATCTTTACTGGTATCATTTTTCCTTAGGAGGTCTGTGGTCATTTAAAATATAAAGAGAGGGTTTGGAAATTTACTTCATTGAAAGATATTTAAGCATAGTGTAAACGGTCAGGTTGGACAGTTGGTCAATAATGGTTATTCCCGCTTCTACCAACTGCCTGATTATTTTTTGACTCCTTGGTGTCTAGACTTGCTTTTAAGGCTATGTTTAACTTTTGTTGTTTTCATTGATATGGGACAAATGTTAGACACGTCATTTAGTGGAGGAGCCAACTGAAGTTGATTGAGGTCTTACAACAGTGTGGGTTCATGAGAAGAGTAGAAGAGTAACAGGTCTTAAACTAGTATGAAAAGCCTGAGAACATCAAGGAGATAAATGTTTAGTAAAGTTCTGTGGTATAACATGACAAAGAAAAAAAATTATAAAATTATTGCAACAATCAAAAAAAACCCAAAACCAAAACAAACAAAACAACCAACCAAAATCAACAAACAAGCCCAACCAAAACCCAATAATTGTCAGCTTTCTGTAGGTAAGTGGGATCTGTTTACCAGGACATCTGCTGAAAACAGCATGTGTTCAAATTTTCTTGTTAACTTGACACATGTTTGTGAACTGTTTGAATAAAGTGATCTTTATCCATTTTTGTGGATTGGTCTGTTTTTGTTATGAGTTGGTTTTGTGGTTTAGTTTTTTTTGTATTTCATCTCTCTCCACTCAGTCCCAACAGATAAGACTCGTATAAATATTTTATTATTTTTCTCCTTGACCCTGACTCCTGAATAGGCATTTTTCAGCAATAAAGCTACTTGGTCGTATATCTAGGAATTTAAACAATTTAAATGCTTTTTTTGGTTGTTATTTTTGAATATTTAGTTAATGTTTGATGCCAGGTTTGATTATTCAAGTCAATGCTCCCCATGTAACAATAACAGAGACAGCATTTCTAAAAGAAACTTGTCAAGGAAGGCAAAGTCTCTAAAAATGCTGTGGATTTCAAAATTTATTTGATAAGCTATAAACTTATTGCTAGAACTTGGAAGTAATGTAAACATGAACATGCATTAAGAATCTTGAATTCTTAAAGCTGTTATCAAGTGACCTCTACTTCTAGTGTGATAGGATTTGACTGTAACAGCTTTACCTTTACACTATGCAGCATCTTCATGTTTTTTGAAACATGATCATATCCCCTTCAACTTTTTGGTCTTCAAAATGAAAGATTCCAGACCTTTCTATCTTTTCCTCATGAGGCAGCTGCTCAAGCTGCATTTTCACATGGAGATCAGATATGCCTGCAATGTGTGCTTTTGTTTTGGTTTCCATGTATCCTTTCTACTGATGTCCAGTGTGTTGTTGGCTTTTATGTCTGTCACTATATCATGACTGAAAGATTTCAGAGAACTGTTAGTAGTGACTCTGGGATCCAGAGTTGTCTTCTGGTTCATTATTCAGCATCACATAGGCATGTTTCAGATGTATTTTTTTCCTTTTGTTTACAACCTTGCACCTGTTAACCCTGAAGCTCATCTGGCATCTGATGCTAACACACACATCTGGTGACATGTTCACCATTGTTATGACATCTGTCTACCTGCAAAAGCTTGGTATCATCAGTAGACTTGGAGATCTGAGAATACACTTCCTTTTCTGTCATGAATAGTGAATAAAATGAGTCAATCACAGCACTGATGCTTGGAGAGCCCCAAGGTTGACTATTCTCCACCCTGAAAAGGGAGCATTAATCTTTCCTTTTGTTTCCTCTCCCTTAATCAGCTTTTTCATTTATGGAAGGATCTCGAATCACATGGCAACTCAGTTTCTGTAGCAAATTGTGTTGTGAAACCATCTTAAAGGCTTCTTGAAATTCCAGATATGTTACATTTGCTGCACACCCATGTAGGTGTTGACCCCCTGTTCCAGAGCTCTGTCAGACTGCTGGGCCAGGATTTCCCCTCACAGAAAGAGCAACTGTCCCTTTCCATACAGACTGTTTATGTATGTTTTACTGTAGATTTTCCATCTTACCAGAGATGGAAATCAGACTCATCTGTTGGCAGTTTCTGGAATTCCCTAAAATATGTTTTAGTAGACAAGGGTTACCCTGACAAGCCTATCAGTCCCCTGGCACAGCAGTAGCTTGTACACCTTAATCTATAGTCTTGCAAATACTGCATGAATTCCGTCTGAGCTCTTGTGTGAATACTGTTATTACATTTAATAATACCTTTTCCTTATGGAATGACTACAAACTAGTCTAGTTCCTGTACTCTGACTTTCTCAGTGTATGAATCTCCCCATCATCCTGAGCTATTAGGAGCAGTGCATAACTTCCCTGCTTACATCCTTAAAATTCCTGAGTGTGCCTTCTGTACTTGTCGCAGGTAGTTCTGACAGGATCTCCTGTCTGTCTGCTTTTGACATATCTAAAACATCTTAAAGTCACTTATCAGCTTTCCTGTTGGTCTTACAAATTGATCTAGCTATAAATTAAGTTGATGCTGTTTCATGCCCAGATCTTTGATGGAAATGTTCCTTTCAGTATAACTGAATGGAGCGAGGCCATTAGACAGTTACATGACTCCTAAGCACTGAAGTGTCTGGAAGCTGCTAGAGCATACCACGCTCTGGATCACTGCTGTTTTCCATTAGCAATTTAAACATGCATGGTGACTTTGAGTAGTGGAGATGATTGCCTAGAAGAAAAGTAGTAAGCCTCTGGCATTTGTGCTTTTCTTCTCTATTGTGGAAGCTTTGAAAGAATTGAGTAAGTACTATAAAGAGCATTAAATACAGAAAATACTCAGACCAGCTAGAAGAACCAGAAAGGTATATATTACTGATGCAATTTCAACCTAAAGGATGAAGAGAAGATGTCATTAACACCAGTTGACAGTTTACAGTCTTTGTCATATTTTTACTAATATTCATGAATAGCTTTTAACACACATTATTTTGAGAAACAGCCTTGGGTTTATATTAACAAAACTTTAAATAACTTTTGCAGTTAAAACCTATAGCTTTCTTTTCCTAATTTTTCTTTTCTCCTTTCCATACAATTTGTGATTAACTGCCATTTAAGGGTAAATACAGGAAATTCAGATTAGTAATTCTGTGAACAAACATTTGTCTTGAGCATTATTTAGGATGTTTTATCTTCAATTTTTCCATGCTGATTTGTGAGACAGATGTTGATTCTTAAGTCCTTTAAAAACTTGCTTCTATGCCTGAAGGAATACAGACAGAGACCTTATGTTTGCTGGGCAATTGATGTTTCTTTTTCACTGTTCTGCTCCCAAAAGTCACAAATACACATTCTACATAGAAACTGTACAAAACCAGAATGTATGAGCTAATATGAAATTTTCCAGAAATATAAATCCAATGGATCAATATCAATTTCATCTCATACAAGCTTTTTCATCAATTCCTCATCTTGGCAGCGAGGAGGAAAATACAGAGCAGTATTCCAAAGAATCACAGTAAGACTTAACACAGTGGAGTTTGAGAAACCTGCATATACACAGTTGTAGTACAGTGCTTCACTGTAGCTGTACTGAAGTGTTATGTGAAACACTCGTGGAGATATGTTTGTTTTCTGTCAGTGTACTCAAGATTCCTAACTTAGACTAGCTGATCTGTGAAACCATTCACCCGATATTCAGAACACAGCTAGATACATACCTACTTGTCTGTGTCTTACTTTGGTGAAAAAATTCAGGTAAATACTGTCTTGGAAGAGTTGCAAAAAAAGTTTATTAAACCTATCTTTTAATTTTACTGAAAATGCTCTACTTCGGTTTGGTTTTTTTTCTGTGTGCGTTTTTTTTTGGTTTTGGGTTGTTTTTTTTTTGTTGTTGTTGTTTGTTTGTTTTGTTTTGTTTTGTTTTTCTTTCATATTTAACAATCCAGAAAGGAAATCTTTTTTCCCTTCAGAAGTTCTGTACAACTAGAGAAAAGCCAGCACACTAAATTTTAAATAATGAGTCTCCTGTGGCAGTTGCATATTCAAGCTAGAGTTGCATACAAATGAACACAAGGAGAAAATAGAATTTGCCTGCACAAATTCAGATTTCTAGGAATCACTTCTACATTTGCTGAGCTGGCAGCTGTCACAGGCAAACACTGCTTGGTTAATATAGCTAACCAAATCAGGATCGAAGGGGTTTAATTAATTTTAGTGATTTATTAATGATGTATAATTAGCCAGCAATCAGTGAAATACACATTTGGGAACAATATCAGTAATACAGCAGATGAAACAGAATGCTAAAGATTTCTAAAACATTAATAAACTTTACATATTCAAAATATCCTTTTGTAACAAATCCTTACAGATACAGGCATCCCTTGTCCTCTGAGTGGTGTGGGTTACAAATGCGGGTAATCCAGCCTTCTGTGTAGTTGTGCTATCCCCTTCATTTATTTACAGGTGGTTCATGACTTTGACGCTACTAAGACAGTGGATTGGAGAAACGTCAGAACAAGATTCCCAATTCTGCTCAGGGTTTGGATAGATGGCTTTATAGAGATTGTACAGCCTTGTCTAGAACAATGAAGACTTTAAGTTGAGCTGAATCCTGTTTCCTGAGCAAGTTGTAAGGGCAAACATTAGCTGTGGTGCTGACACTCATGTTCTCAAACCATTCGTTTCACAAACCCATTAAATAATTGCAGAGTAACTTTTCAGAAAGCAGGGTCTACAAGACTCTCGCAGTTCTAACATGACTGTTGTTATGGTTTACCCACTCGCATTTTGGCACTTCTTTTTCTCCATCTTAATAGCAATTTTGTGACCTTGTCAGGAACCAAGAACATCTGTAAGTACTTTTTGCAACTTAAGTGAATAATTGAACTTTTATCGTGATAAAGTATAAGTTTAATAAAATAAAGTATGTTATGTCTATAACTTACTTTTTAGATCAGCATAACTTTATTTTTTTGCTGAACTTAGGCTGCTCAAAGTGAAGTCTACTACTAATTACTCATTGTAAGTGGAAATAATTATTTTTATAGACATTTTAAGTTAGACCAAATTACCGCAGTAATTTTATTGTAGTACCTAAAGTCTCAAGAAAAACATCAGATTGCTGTATTTAAAGTGTTCTTGTGCCTGTAAAAAGTATATTGCTTTGGTATGCTGTGCTCTATTATAGCTAGCAGACATATTTTAAATTTATTTCTACACTTTGATCTGTGGTCTCCTGTTGTTATCATAATAGTTTATTAACACACATTTTCCTGCAATTACTACATTTAATTTCAAATATGTCTTCTGACATTTTCTGCCTTTAGTACAAAATAACCTTACTTCCTCTATTTGATTTAATGATGTGAAGTACACAAATTATATTGAATATTTTTATCTGAACTTTTCATTTATTTGCACATCAAAGAAAACACCTTATAAATGTGACTAGAATAACCCTGTTTGCTGAAGTGGGCAACAAAAGCTTGAAGACATTTGATGGGAAGTGAAGGATTACATATCAAATGTCTAATTAAAATATTTGTAATGCTGGTATTTCTGATATCCTGCTGCTTAAAAGTTATTAAATCTGCTATCCTTCATGGCCAAGATAACAGGAGACAAAATAAGAAGCAAAATGGAGTTTTCATAGTTTTGGATGCATTTTAAAAACATGAACTTCAAAGTTTCTCTGAGCCCCTCAAGCAACAATGATATAAACCCACAGATGACAGTTTAATGGGTTTAGGTAACAAGATGAGACTGTAGAAAATCAAGTTAGATAGTACAGAAACTCAGATATGGATTCAGCTACTCACTCTAAAGATCAATAACAGCAATCGTGATGGTGTCTTACTTCCGGAGATACATATTTTGGTGATACTGAGGGCTTGTATGACAACAAATAGTGAGAGGATGGATTTAGTTCCCAGGTTTGCTAGCCTACCAAGTCAAGTCTTACTGTATTTATGTGAATAAAAGCCATATTACCTATCTTTTCCTTTCCTTTTGAAAAACTTGTGTGGATTGCTGTTGATTGACTAAGACTCATAATGGAATTTTCATAAAACTTAGGTGAAAAACATTCAGAACATAAAACTTCTGACCTGTGCATGCTGGGGCTTGGTAGAAGTAGAAGGAAAATGATCCTGGCTTTGCTTAGATCACCATGCCTAGGGTAGTCTGGATGCCATCCCTTCCCTCCAGGGAATCAACCACACCACTTAGCTTGGTATCATCTGCAAACTTACTGAGGGTTCACTCAATCCCACTATGTTATTGATAACAATATTAAATAGTATTGGTCCCAGTACAGACCCTTGAGGGGTACCCCTCTTTATGTTTTCCACTTGGATATTGAGCCATTATGAGCCATTAAGTGCTACTCTTTGTCCTCAGTGATCAGCCATATCACTATACATCTGTCTATCCATCAAACCCATATTTCTCCCACTTAGAGGTAAGAATGTCATCGAGGACTGTACCTAAGACCTTACAGAAGTCCAGGTAGATGACATCCATAGCAATTCCCTTGTCCATTTATGTAGTCACTCTATCATAGAAGGTCACTGGATTGGTCAGGTAAACAGGATAGTTCAGTCCTGTGTTTCCATTTTTTTACAAGATCATGTTAATTGTAAAAAATTCAACATAATCCAGGGTTATTATCATGAAGTATAAGTAATCAAAGTTTAGTATGTAACTTTCTAGTCTGCCTTATACATATATTAAGTCAAATTTTATAAATTTGTAACTAATATTTTGTGTAATTAAAAAAAAAAAATGCAGTGAAAAGAGATCAAAGCTGTGCTGTCACTCTGCCTTTGGGTTTTCTTTTGGGCATGTAACCGAAGCAATAAATCTGCGGCATGTGGATTCTAGCTGATTTGTGATGATGAGTTTTTAGGGTTTTTCTTACATTAAAAAAGAGCCTACTTAACACACGTCCTGAAAAATACTCCTAATATTAAATGTTCTTTTCATTTCAAGTGTTTCATATTTCAGTAAGTTAAAAAAACCCCACAGTTACTGAATAACTATCTTTGATCTTCTGTCAAAGATTTTGATGGGTAGGAATAAAGGATATTAGCATACATTCAAAAATGAAGAGGATTATATGCAACATCTTGAGCGCTGCTCAGTGAATTAGATGTTTAAAAATTAGTCTAATGAAATTATGCAAGAGAATAAAAGGTAAATTATGTATGTTGGGTTATGAGACTCTCAATTAACTTCAGTACTGGGATCAAGTGACATACTGTTTCATCTGCTTTTGAATTTCTCTTGGAAAAAGAAAACAAAACAACAAAACTACAAAAAACTATGCAATGTAAACCAACCTCAGAACAAACCAACTCCACAGAGAAAACAACTAACAGTTGAGTTAAAATTCAAAGTCATAGGTTGAGTAAACAGGCTTGTTTGGTGTTAGGATATACATTTATGCTGTATCATGTATATCACTGTGTTGATAATGTGTTTGTAATTAGGTATGATGACATTTTAACAAGTGGTTCTATAACAACTTTATCTTTCTGAACTCCTAAAATATTTTGCATGCTAAAAAGTGAGAGTAATAACTTGTTAAAAATGAATGTTAAATTTGATTGCTGATGTTGTAACCTTGCAAGGATAGGTAGCTAAATTTTACAAGTATTAAATCATGTGAAGATATATATACAAAAAATGTAGTAATCTTTTCGGAAGGGCTTAGATTACTATGCTCCATTGAAATCAACGAGAATTAGGTGTCCAGACTCAAGTATCCTATACTGTTTACTGACCTGTGCCCAGATATAGGAAACGAAATGGTGCATCTATGGTCACTTTCAGCAGAACCATCTGACTATAAATAACTGGGAAAAACTCTACTTATCTTTCTGTTTCTTCAGACACCAGCCTTTTTCCAACATCTTCATTTCCATTGCATTGTGTACTCAGAAGCACCGGTGTTTGGGTAAAATGCATTGCTTTGAAATGCACATAATCAGGTTTTCCACAGTCAAGTCTCCCAAAAGATCAACTCTGACAGCTGTGTACCAAGACTAGAAATAAAATGAGGAAAAATGTTGGGTTACATTCCTTTTTTAAAACTAGAGTTTTCTTGAGTTTTTATTTTTCTTCTGGAAAAACACCCTTAACTGCCAGATGTACAGCTGGAGGGGTAGACTGATTAGTTTCTGGGCAGAGGGAATGAAGTATCATTCAAAACACCAGGGCTTCCACGGCTCTCCCAGTGGTATTTTTGCCTAACTGGGCCCTGGGTCTCCTGCTTGTCTCTCCTCTTGACTCCTTCCCTAGCAGCACAAAATCTGTTCACAGCAATGACAATGACCATGTCTAACGAGCAAGACTTTATGCTGTATAAGGCTATTAATAAAAACAATGATGAAAAAAGAGATTATTTAAATACAGCTTTTCAAATAGGAGTGGGTTTTGAGTCAGCCATTTCAGTAATCCTTTTTAAAAAAAGTGAACTTGGTATATTTTATAATGGTGAGATAAGTCCCATATTTCAGATAAATGGAAGAAGACAAGACATTGTTAAATCTGTTACTACTTTTGCTTAAGAATTATCTGAAAATACATTTTTTTTTGCAAGTTTGCCGATATGTGTTTCTATGAATTATCTTGGCCTCATGGGAATGTACCAGAATTAATCTTCTCATGGCTGTTTCATAAGGCAAGCTAAACCAGCATGGTAAGTGTAAGAGTGTATACAAAGTGATTGAACTAACTCTCATATAGTTGTCTTATAAGGGGATGTAATGATCGGGCTTTAAACTCAGCTAGTCCAAGTACAAACTGGCTGTTTGACATACAGTCTGAGGATCGAGACTTATTTGGGGTTTGTAAATGATGATTGAATAAATTCCTTTAATTACAAATAACTCTTCAAAGGTGAGGAACTCGAATAAATCCATGTTTCAATACACTCCTTTGTTAGCATTCCGAGTTACAGAAGCGAACTTCTCTTAAGAGCCAACAAACCTTTGCAAACTATGCATTTTACCTTGACTCATATGGTTGTATTGCATTAATTTACTTTCATTGACATTACTTTCACATTTCAGTACTTTTTATGAAGAGTTACCTAGAAACAAGAATGAAGAGCCTGGAGGGCTTTTACCTGAAGCTACTGTTTGGTTATGAAATGTACGAAAGTGGAAATGTATTGATACAATTGGGAGATGGGGCAGGTACTTCAAAAACAAGGCCAGTGCAGTGCTTCCAGCTCATCAGCCTGTTCTCTGCAGGTGAAGAGGGAAAGATACAAATATCAATTGCTTTCTAATCAGGGATAATAGCAGTATTTGGAGAAAGACAGGTGTGTTTTCCTGAGTAGCCAGAAAGGTATGGTGATGAGCAGTTTTGGTTTATTAACTGTTTTTTTTGTTTGTTTAGTTTGTTTGTTGGGTTGTTGTTTTTCTGGTCTTTTGGATTGGGGTTTTTTTGGTGGTTTTTGTTTGTTTGTTTGTTTGTGGTTTTTTTGTGCATATGGGTTGGTGGGTTTTTTTGGTTATGTTTGTTTCTTTTTTTCCATGATAATCAGAGTTCTGAATTCTTTTGGAATTGGGGTCCAAAAATATTCAGTATTTCATTGTTGATTCAGCTTAGCAAGATTTCAAAAATATTACTTTTACTTATTCAAACATGTTAGTAGGCGGTTCTTAGCATGCTAAGGTATGATTTGTAACAATATTAATCAGTGGGTATTTAAAAAAAACATGCAATTTAAATATTAAATGGGTAGCATAGTTGTGACATAGGAAATACGCAGTTTGGAAAGCAAGTAAACAACAGAAAGGCTACAAACATAGCTTTCTATCAGCCTGAATTAGGAAAGAGTTGCAACAAAATTTATACAAATATTTATGCAAAAGTAATGCAATTTCTGTGCAGTATCTTAATGAGGTCTGGAATTAAGCTGGCCAAATAATAATTTATGTCCTCTCACCATCAGTGATTAATTTCAAACATTCCTTCTTTCCTAAAAATGCCCTTATGTCATAGTGCAGTATTAGAGTACAAAATCTGTTTCAAGATTGCCCTTCACTCTAAGACCGATGCATACAAGGTCTACTGGCATGCTTGTTTCTCCAAGTCTACTTATTTATTTGGCTATCCAAACGTACTAATATTGAGCGGAAATATAATTTTAACAACAGGTCTATGAAAAAACTGTTTACCATAGATTCCCAGATGTCAGGGGGAAAAAAAAAAGAGAATATGAAATGTATTTTTTAGATGTACTTGTCAGTAAAGTAAGACTCCTTTCTTTTTTCATTATTTTGGTTCTAATGAGGTGCTAAATAGAAACAAGCACATAAAAATCACATACGAATATTCTGTATTTATCCTAGCTTCCAAAAAATATATTGTCATTTTCACTTTGTTCAGAGAAATTGTGACTAAGGACCATACAGTCTAACATAGTAAGATTTATCTTAATTCTCCTTTCAAATTTTTACTGTTTCTGTAGTGATAGTTTTCTTAAGGTTTTTGAGTTCCCAGGAACGTAGTCTGTCACTTGATTCTGAGAATGGATTCTACTGGAATAAGGAGATTGTAAAGGTTGCTCTTATTCTGAACCTTGCTACAAAATGTGTCTACTTTGGTTGTTCAGAAGCACTGTAGGAACGGAGTAAAGCTAAGTTATAAATAGGAGTATCTACTATTCTCTTTATTGAGCATCTAGGTTATTTAAATTTCTGTTTATAGTAGGGCTACTATAAAAATGGTATCTGTTTATAGATAATTTGAGAAAAAATAATCAAAGAACAATAAGGTGGATTTTCCAAATAAGAAATCCTTATTAGTTCTAAGTTAATTGGCTTTTGTGCTTTAGTGATAGGACCAGCTAAATTACAGAGAAGTTTTAATTTTGTTGTCAGAGTATGTGATTTCTGAGAAAAGAATGTGTGGACTTTGACAAAAATTTTTATGTGACTTTGAGGTTCCTCAGGTGGTTGAGTTAAACAGTAGTCTTATAAGGCTGCTGGAATCAGGATTGTGGAAGCACTTAAAATGAATGATGTAAACATTTAGTATGTTTATTACAGTGTTTATGACTTAAAGTGTAGTTAATAATATAAGAAATGTCAAATATTTTCTTGTGTTAGTTACCATTGGCAAATAGCATTAGGAATTTTTGCAGTGCATGATACTGCTACCTGTGTATGCAGGTGCTTCCTTATTCCCAGTCACAAAACCTGCTTCATGTTAGTGGATGACTTTTAAAAAATGAATAAAATTTTGTGCAGCAGTCCAAGTTTCATTGTGTGTGGTAGGAAGAGTCCTTCATACAGGATGTTCTTCTCTGTCTTACGTCTGTGTTTATATAAATGAGTTTTACATCTGCATTGTCCCAATGCTTGAAGCTGTGATGACTATAATGCAGCTACACAGGGGTGCACGTATTTTTAATAACAGATTTTTTTGGGGGAAGAAAACCTCAGATTAAAATGAGTCAAAATATTGACCCATAAGCAAAAACTTTCTTCTTTGGTTACAATGCCAAGATGCTTATTGCTCTTTGGAGCTTCAATATTGTGGTAAGGATATTTGAGGCTTGTTTCTTTGTCTTTGTTTGTACTTTGTCAGTATGTTAGCATTCTGTGCTCATGCAGTGTTATCAAGATTACTTTATATAAAGATCAAGCATAAAAACTACTCCTGTCCCCAAAATTAATACAGAAAACTTTAATTTTAAGGTCTTATATCTATACTCAGAGTTTCTCAGTCTCAGCAATTCTAGAATATCAATGATGAATTTTTGCTCTAATTTATGATCACTCTGAATCAGCGATTGAAAGGAAAACCATTTCCCTTATGGATATATGGAGTTAGATTTATTTTTCCCTTTCTTACTGTCCTCCAATGCCTGCAGGTAATATACTACCTCAGGTGAGAAAAACATCTTTTACAGTATATTATGCAATCATGAGCTGCCATTATAATATTTAGAAATGTCATTACAATAAAAGTTTTACAAATACTGTATGTCTATAGAATTCTAACACTTGCATTTAGACTACTTTTGCAGTTTTCTGGCAACTTTCTTATTGATGGGGAACATGAGTCAGATATAAATAGCATTTTGCCCTTTTAATTGCTGTTATTAATGTATTTACTGTTCCATGAGGTATGTAGTAGCACTTTTATGGAAGTTTGAAATCTGTTCTGGCATAAAAGAGTAACTGCATCATACTCTCAGTGGTTTAGATTTTGTGCATAAACTTCATCAAAATACTCAGACATCAAGAAAATTGAGTAAGATGGTGCTCTGGCAGCTGCTTTTTTAACACTTTCCTTCTTTGAGAGGAAAATATGTGTCCAACTATGAAAACTTTTGCTTTTCCTGGCATCTGAAGATATGGACACTAAATTTTCAGGAGTGAGATACATGTAGCAAATGCAAGGCTAGTATAGTTATTATCCAAGCCCCAACTGACAGCACAATTTGCTTCTATGTTTTGTATTGTTGTAGAAAACAAGTGTATAATTCTTAGCACTGACTTTAGCAGATATCCTTTGTTTTCCCTGGTAAGACAGGGTAACCTCATGCTAGTTTAGCCATCTTCCTGAAACTGTAACTCCCTCTGTAACCAGCACCATAGGTGAAGAATTTGTTGATTGTTTTTGTTGTTGGGAATTTTTTTTGTTATCCATAGGAAAGCCCTATGTCTTTCTGAAGTTTACCAAATAGAAAACACATGATGATTATTGGCTAAATTCATAATTGTCAACTCAGCCTTAATCATGAATAATCAATAAAATACTTGTGGTTCAGATGGTATATGCAGTTTGAGTTTGAAGACACCTTTGCAATGGGTCCATTTAACTGAGACTGTTCAGATTTACAGTTAGCCATTATATTATTTTTCAGTGTTCTTATTCTGTGCAAATTAATCAAATGATGCGGTCTTTGTAGGTAATTTAAGACTGTCTTCTTTTATGAGACAATTTGATATTTCAACTCTGAGATTAGCATACTAAATTCTTAAAAACAGGATTTATATAATTTTAGTTAGATGCACCTGTGGCTCTGGTTCTTTCACAACTTGCAATTTATAGTGATTAATAGAAACATTTAATTATAGTAGGTTGTTGGGTTGGTTTTTTTTGTTTTTCTGGTGTACTGCAGAAATTGTTAAAGAAATTGTTAAATTTATTAAGGTGTCTGGCTTTTTTGGCTCATGCATGTATTGGCAGAATCAATAGCATTATCAGTCTGCTTACTCCTGAAACAACTGTCATAATCTCAGATTTGACCTTTGAATGTAAGGGCTACCATAATTTCCAAACGAAAAAAAAAGAGCCTTTTGATTGATGATAGAGAGTCAGTCCAGGTCTGCTTTTTACTTCGGGAGCTTGTAGGGCTGAAGTTGCAGATTGCATTACTGGCAAGGACCCAGATCTCTTGGCAGAATTTGATGGGATTTAATGGAATTTATAATTAGGACATTCAACCCTGCCACTTGGAGTACTGAAAGGAGCGTCCTGAGGCCAGTTCAAAATATGAGGAAAGGCTCTGTACAAGCAAAGGAGTTTTCTTAGCGCCAAGCTCATCTACATAAATTTGAGAAGAAAAGAGGACACCTTTATATACTTAACATGGCAATTTCATTGGTGATGAATAGATAGTTATTTGTACATCTAAGGATTACTTCACTTCCACAGATGTTCTGAAGGTCTTTGAAACAAAATTTTTAATTTCACCCAATAGATACATATTTTTCTATTTGCTTTTAAGCACTTTAATATGTCACACTATTGAAAGGAAAAAAAAATATTCATTAAACTGCACACAGGAAAATGTATAAATAATTAATAAACAATGAAGACCAAAGCTGCTGGTCATGTACAAGAAGAAGGTATCTACTCACGGAACTTACCTTACGGAAAAAGTTTTGCATTTATGCTGTGCCTCTAGTAGTATTCTTCTCTGGCTCCACAGCAGAACTACTTCATCCACTTTACTGGTATTGCCAGGGAGTATTTTAGTGCAAATGAATATTGAACTGAGGTATTTATAATTGTATTTAGAACATATGTGGATTCCACCATGAACTCTCCTTCTCTCCTGGTTGCCGATATCTTTTCCCTTAACTAGTCCTTGTTGATCAGAATTTCAGACTTCTCTTCTGTCTAAGGGTGAAGTTGTGGATAATAACCCTCCTTCAATACCTCTTACGTCATTTCAGAGAAATTATTAATTGTGTGTATTTTATATGAGAAAACAAGGAGATTAATAACTGTAGGTAGGAAGTAAATGTAAGAGCAGTAGCTTGATAATAAGAACATGTATAATTGTTTTTAAAATGAGCTAAGAGAGATGTCGTGATTTAACTGAAGGCTAGATACAGCTTTCATATGACATTAAATTCATTAGAAAACTGAAATTGTTTTACTATTTAAGTTAGTGATGGGAATTCTTTAGTGCTCCATTTTAAGTTTGTCAGCAGTTAAAGATAATTCAATGTACTTATCACTACATTAATGTCATGCTAATGAGGTTAACATAATGAGTAACCCAGTATTTCATTATATTACACTTACTTGCAAGCTCAACTTGAGTGCATCATATTTAATTGAAACAGTAATAGAGGAAAGATCATAGGTTAGAAATTAGACTGGAAATGAAGCATCGCTTGCATTGCATATGCAGTTCCTCATTTTGGTCACAGAAGAAAAAAAAAAAGCATAAATTCATCAGTTTAGGTAGATTTAATTTTAGTCTTAAACATAAATAAAAAACCCCAAACAAACACCAAAATAATCAAATCCAAAATAGATAGTGGCATACCTCTGCTGAAGCAGACAACTCTACGCGTAAATGTTGAAGGCTAAACTTTTGCCGAAACTGGCAGTGCACTAAATGAAAGTTGTGTAACTTTGAGGTGTGTAACACACACCTCAAAAAAATGAGTCTGCAGCATTTTGAGCTATATAAACCACACTATTAGTACATAAACCAAGTATGTTCTCTTTGAAAGCTATAACTTCTTACGGTTCCTGAGTACAAAACCCAAATAGCTGCTGGACTGGGGAATCAGTTAAGCTGAGAGCTGAAATACAAGGTTTCCCCTTCTGCAGGTGGGCCTTCACATTGTAATCAAACACAATAATGGATTGCTGTAAAATGACTAACTGGAAAAATGAACATGTACGTTGTAAGAAATATAAGCATTTCTTGCATGAAACTTGAAATGAGGAATTTGTGTGTACTTAAGAATACTTAGCTCCAGTGCTGTCTTGCAGTAAATCCTACATGACCACAAGGATTTCTCTGCATAAATCTTATTGCCGAATTGAAATCAGAGTGCACAAATTTATTCAGTAAGCCCATAATATTTCAGAGTAGTTCTATGTCATTTAATGCATTGATAGGAAAATATTTTGTGTCATATGACAGCTGTAATCAGTGCCACTAATTTTTTTTGTATCACCTGTGTCTCAAAGTGACATCTGTACTTGTTAATAGCACATTTAATTTTTTTTTATGGTAAATAACTTGTAATGACCAGGAAATGTCAATTATTGATAGGTTCTTTTGAATACCAGGTAGTTAAGGAGCACAACAAAAACAAATAACTGCTTATCAAATACTAGTTAATTTTCATATCACCACATGAAGAAGCTGAATTCAATAAGATTAAATTTTACTAATGGGAAAGTCAGGAAACAGGAGTTTAAGAAATGTGCAAGAAACTGTAAAAGCATGTTGACAGCAGTAATAGCAATGTTGTCCATGGCCTAAATTTTCAGAAATAGATACTTATTAAAAATTTGTAGTGGTTCTGCTTTATAAAAACTATTTACTCAGCACTTCCTGGAGATTATGAAATATCATGCCACCTAAGAAAATGAAATCCCCTGAAGTCACATCACCTTAAAAAACCAAACAATAACTGATATAACAAATTGGATTATGTACTATATCCACAAAAATTCTGGCTTTGAAAAAGACTTAATGAGACGCTATATATTTTTAAGAATGCCCATGACTTGTACCCTTAATAATGAATCTTAAAAATATAGTATAATGAGTTAACTTTTTATTTATTTGTCAGTGGTTTTGGTTTCTTCAATATTAATACTGGTAGAGTTCAAAAGTATGGAAAAGGTGCACATTAGAAAGTGACCAAATGAGAAAGGTACAGACATGAGCATTTCATCATTCATTTTATTTCAGCTTATCTTTTTATAGAAGATGTGGGAGAGAGGTGCTTTGAGTTCAGTCCTACTCTGGATTTTTTGAAGGAAAACTTGTCAAGGGAGAATACCAAAGTGTATAAGCACTTCTGTTTAGTGAGTAGCTGAGTTTTGAACTTGAGAGTTCCTGTCCTACATTTTTTTAAGAAAAGGACATAATCATGAAAATGAAAGTAATTTGAAGTAGGTTATGGTTTTACATAAACAACAAATAGAAGAAAGAGGAGCAAAAATAAAGCAAATAATTTCAGAACAACACTGCATTACATTTTGTTTAGTATTTCTTCTTTTCCATTGATAAGATAAAGTCAAGTTTAATACAGAAGTAGAAAAGAAGGATTTGTGGGTGGAATATATTGCCACCCTTGATTATGAACCCTTTTATACAAACCTGTCACCAGTGCCAGACCCAGCCATGTCCTATGACAGTGTTGGAAGATTCTTGGATAACCAGTCTTCTGCCTGAATATGAGTTCAAAGATACTGTCATCCCTCAGTTCTCTAAAACAAGACGTGCATATCCTGTTGGTGATATGACAGTGCTAGTTCATTTTCAAATGTTCAGTCAGGAATACCCTTTCTCTAGAGAAGCATTCTGATCAAGTCTGAAATGCAGGAAATTTTTAGGAGAGGAAAAAATCCCATGGTGTGTTGAGGGTAATTATTGCTGCTTGTATTAGTTGCTTGTTACATATAGCAAATATAAGTTCTAGGTGTTTTGATTTACTACCCTAAAGTATAAGACTGTTTTTTTGGAAATTGTGTGACTAATAATTCACCTAATTATTTAATTTTTTTTTTAGCTATCGTTTAGACTGTTTTGTTTTCTAAGATTGATTAAAACAGACGGAGTATGAATGAAGTGCTAGCTTCTGCATTTTTTGCTTCCCTCAGTTTATCTCCACTCCCTTGATTAGTAGAGTAGAAGACTAAATGAGGACAGTAAAGTTGGAAGAAGACTTTGTGAAATCTCTGGTGCCTCTTCTACAGTTATATAATCGACCATTGTGGGCTGTAATTTGTGATAAAATGTGATGCCTTAATTTGAAATCTATGAAAATTCATTTCCTTAAAGATTTCAAGAGGGCTGCAGGAGGAAGTAAGTTAGTGGAAGAATAATTCTTGAGAGAACCTGGATTTAAGGATATAAATGTCTCAAGACTTCAAGGTGATTAGTGCAGGAAAGTACAAGCTCCATCATCTCAAAAACCTATGTTTATCAAAAGAGATTAATTTGTCAGCAGCTTCCCTTAACAGTGCTTTTGCCAGGATTTGTAGCATATACTGGCACATGTGCATCTTGTCAGCTTTCCCTTGAGACAGATTTAAAAGCTCATCACAGTGATGCAAAAGTCCTGAAGGGTCTGTGTCCTTAAACGACAGCTGCTGATATTTGTTCTTTCCATCACAACTGGTCATCCTCATACTTTATACGTAAGAATAAGGGCATGCCATTGGGTGTTATTAAACTTTCTAAAAGTCATCCTTCTACATTTAGCTCTGGGAAACAGAGAACCTTCTTGCTTGAAATGTTTAAATACCCTACAGTGACATATTTTACAGTACGCTTCTGCTTCTTTGCAGTTCCAGAAAATTCATCTCAAGCCTTTCATTTACAAAGTAGTGCTGAAAGTATCTCTATCAGTTTTCCTTTAAAATTACATTTCTTAATTCATGCTCTGAAATGTGAATACTGTAAACTTAAGTACACAATTACATTTCACTTCAGTGTTTTATTTTAAAGATCAGCATTATCTTTATGGAAACCATATGAGATTCTTCAGCTGTGAAATTGGTAATGTGCAATCTGTAGAAGAGACTGGATTTATTTGTCATTATTGGTTTAGGACTGTATAGCATATAAATAGCAGTTTGACACTTTCATTTGTCTTTGCATTATTGACACACAAGATGCTTGTGTTAAATTGAAATTGGAAGTTTATAGTGAATTAGATGTGGAAGACTAGTTCAAGACTTGGAGCTTGTAAGGTGGATTGTAAAAATCTTTATTCAATGCATTAGAGATTTGAAAATACTATCTTTATTTTATTGTTCTGATTTTCTTGGTTATCAATATGGTGAGCATGAGACAACACCTACAGTTAACGGTTATTTCACTTGCTTAGTCGGTCTTGCATGTTCTTCTATCCCACTGTCTGCAAAATACTGGTCTTCCTTACGTGATTATGTAGGCTTTGCCCTCACTGCATCAAATGCTACAGTTTTGAAGGTGATTTATTTGTATCACTGGATCACTTGGCTCTGTATCACTAGATCAGGAAAATCCCTGATTTCATCTTCATTTCAGGTTTCATCTTTTTCCTCACCTCAGGTGTTCTGTAACAGATTCCCACTAGGACGTCACCTTTAATGTCCTCTTACCTGAACCTAAATCATAAGCTCTTAACAAAATTGTCTCTCATCCTATGGAAAAGCTCCCTAAATCTGAACTGCTCTTTTCCACAGAGGACAACTCCCTTTCATGGTCTACCTAGCCTTTTTTCTTCTGAAGAGCTGGAGGCTGTCCATCATAGTTTTATCACCATGCAAAATTTCCCAACACATCTCAGTTATTCCCACAGTCAGAATTTTGTGATCGTACTTGGGATTCCAGTTCTTCCTGCTTGTTTCCCAGACTGTGGGCACTTGTGTATATAAGTCTGAGGAAGGCAAACTTTGCCTTGTTTTATCATTACTGAGGTCTGTCTTTTACCTGGTGCCCCACACCATCTGCTTTTAACTGTTTAGCTCTCTTGCCTCTCTTAACTGTGGGTTGTAGTCTCCCCTTTCTTCCTAAGAATTCTTCCTTTTGAAATCTATCTGTAGTGAAAGTCTTTTATAAAATCAAAATATATTTTACAACTAGTTAAAAAAATGTATTTTTAAACATGGCTATTACTTAGATACTTTGGAAAACTCTTCACGAATGAAGTTACTCCCTGTTGACCTTTATTTCCTCCAGGTTATAAAATACAACTCACTGGACAGTTGATCCTTAATCCAGAGATTATGCAAGTGGTATGATGTACTGCTCTTGTAGTTGAATAGATGTTAACTGTGATTACTTTAATGCTTTGTGAAAATATATGTTAGATTTGAAAACAGAATAGTTCTATAGTTGCTTTAATTTACTGAAGATGTATATTGCATGTCTAGTAGTGTGTTTTTGTGATGTATAAATGTTAATATTTGTACCATAGGCCCATAAAATAAACATAACCTCTTAAATGAGACCTGTGAGAGTCATTCATAGGAAAATTTAATTAAGATAATCTTTCATAATATATGGGAAGTATATTTATGTTAATTGAGAGTATTTTTAATATCTCTGGTAATGTTTGCACTTATTTTAGAACTTTTGACATACACAATGGTCATCTGCTGTTTTTCTTCTCTCCTTTTGTTGCTATTAAGACAGTTAATTAGTGGTAGCTGTAATAGGAATAATGTTCTTGCAATACCACTAGTGGCTGCTCCAAGTAATGAAATTGTCACATTGTTAGGTATTGCTGTGTGGATAAGCTCAAAGTTTCCCTCTTTGGAGGCACTCTTTAACGGGTGCACTTTATTTTCAGAATAGTATCTGTTCAGTCTTTCTCCCAAGTTATTAAGCAGGCAGCAAAATTGCAGAGGCTTTTTGATGTGAAACAACCTTTGAGGTCCAAGTAAACTGGTTGAGGAGGGTAATTACTCTAAAACTTTTCAGCAGGTGGAAAGATCTGGGCTTATCACAAATGGTGCCTTATGCTTCAGTATAATGGAAAGAGGGAGGGGATTGTGAAGAAGTGTGTATAGCTGATCAGGTCTTCAGTGGTTGGTGTTAGGGTAGGGAGACTACTCCCTCGGGAAACTGGTTTTCTTTGTGTTATTACATAGAAGTAGAACCATAGTAAAAAAATAACTAAAACCAGAAATAGATATTTGAATTTTAACAAAATCTTGATTTAGTGATTTATACAACTAAATATATAACTACATATACAGGTCTGATTTAAGTATGCAAGTAGTTTTGTTGATTATGTTGCAATTACTTGGGATGAAGTTGAAGATGTTAGTATATCTGTTGATAACAGAAGAAGAGTTATTTCTTAAAAAGGATTACAAGATATTTTGTTAATATCTTGTTGCGGTTTAGGGTCAGGGCAGCCCCAAAACCTAACAGATGCTCTCTGTTAACCCCTCTCCCTCCCCAAAGGGGAAGAGGAAACGAATAAGGGAGAGGGAGACTTATCGATTAGAAAAGGAAACTAGAACAGCTTTAATGAAAATGGAAAATAATAATAATAATAATAATAAAATGGAATATTTACAAATATATATCCAGCATGGAACCCAAACCCCCCTGATGGAAAGTACATCACCGTCGCCACTGATGTTGTGGACCAGGCACCGGAAAAGTCCCAGACAGGGCCCAGCAGCAGGCAGGAACCGAGCTCAGGAGCTGGATTCTGGTACTGAATTCAGGAACACACAGATCAGGATTGAAGGCAGAATGAACAGAGTCCTCTTCGGATTCCAGCTGTTGAAGGAACGAGGAAGAATCCAAGCAAGGACCCAGAGCGAGAGCCCCCGAGCAGAGAGCAACGGAGCAAGCGCCCCCCAGCAGCCAAATACGGCATCTATGGGATGGAACACCCAGTTGGTCAGTTTAAGGGCACTGATCTGTCCACTCCTCCCCACAGGTGCGGCTTTTATTTTCTGCAGCCCCCCAATGTGGTACACAGGGTCTAGCAGTGGCCTTGGTCTGCACACCAGTCCCTGGTACTAACTCTAAACATCAGGGCATTATCCCTGCCAGAAGCAGGCACTGCCTGAGAAAACATGCTGCTAATTTCAGAAAGTGCAGTTAGTTAAAGGAACTGAGCTGAAAAGTAAAATCACTGAACAGAATTGTTGTGTTCTAACTCAACCCAGGACATATCTTGCCCCAGGAATACTTATTTTAATAATCTGCTTTATGTTTTTGCTTTCTTCGTTATAGACATTAAACAGAACATTACTGTAAATATATTTTTATTTTAGTAAAGCATGGTAATTTAAGAGTGAATTATTAGACTGAAATGTTCTGTGCTTCATATTGTATTATTTCCTATGAAATCACAAGTTGAAAACTCATGCGATTTTTATAACTGAAGAGGACTGATAAAGGCTATACTGAGAATTTGATTTTTAGAAAGCAAAGGTGAATTACCTACATTTAATATTTTCTGATCATCTGGCAAAAAAAAAAAAAAACCAAACAAAAAAAATATCACATGAAATTGAAAATAAGGAGTTATTTTATTATAAAGAGATCATGTTGAGTAACCTTTGTTACACTAATAAGGACTGTGGGAGACTTTGCAATCTGCTTTATATCTCTGCCTGCCCCGCTCTTTCCAGTCTATGCAAAGAAAACAATAACTTGGGTTTAGTAGCCAGTCTGTGACAGCTATTTAATTCTACAGCTACAGAGTTTTGATTACTGAAGGCAGTTCTCAAAGGTGGAGCTATTAGAATCATAGAATCATTCATTCAGGTTGGAAAAGACCCTTGGGATCATTGAGTCCAATCATCAGCCCTACTCTACAAAGTTCTCCCCTACACCATATCCCCCAACACCTCATCCAAATGACCCTTAAACACATCCAGGGATGGTGACTCAACCACCTCCCTGGGCAGCCTATTCCTGTGTCTGACTACTCTTTCTGGGAAATTTTTTTTTCCGAATGTCCAGTCTAAACCTACCCTGTTGCAGTTTGAAGCCATTCCCCCTTGTTCTATTGCTAATCACCTGTGAGAAGAGACCAGCACCAACCTCTCCACAATGTCCTTTCAGGTAGTTGTAGAGAGTGAGGAGGTCTCCCCTTAACCTTCTCTTCCTCAAACTAAACAGTCCCAGCTCCTTCAATCGCTCTTCATAAGATTTATTCTCCAGGCCCTTCACCAGCTTTGTTTCCTCCTCTGTACTTGCTCTAGCACCTCAATATCTCTCTTGTATTGAGGTGCCCAAAACTGGATGCAATACTCAAGGCGTGGCCTCACCAGTGCTGAGTACAGGGGGACAATCACTTCCCTACTTCTGCTGGTCACACTATTTCTGATTCAAGCCAGGATGCCATTGGCTTTCTTGGCCACCTGGGCACACTGCTGGCTCATATTCAGTCACTTGTCAGTTAGAACCTCCAGATCCTTTTCTTCCAGACAGCTCTCCAGCCACACTTCCCCAAGCCTGTAGTGATGTCTGGGGTTGCTGTGGCCCAAGTGCAGGACCTGGCACTTGGCCTTGTTAAAGCTCATCCCATTAACGTCGGCCCATCGATCCAATCTATCCAAGTTTCTCTGTAGAGCCTCCCTGTCCTCATGCAGATCGACACTGGCTCAGTTGCTCTCTGCTAGGGAGCTCTTGCTCTGGGTCCTTTAACAGCTGTAGCTAGGTTGAGCTCTAGCTGCGCTTTGGCTCTCCTAATGTTCTCCCTGCATAGCTTCGCTACATCTTTATAGTCTTCATGAGAGACCTGCCCCCTCTTTCAAAGGTCATAGACCCTCCTTTTGTTCTTGAGATCCAGCCAAAGGTCCTTATTTAGCCAGGCCAGTCTCCTTCCCCGTCTGCTTGTTTTTTGGCACACGGGGACAGCCTGCTCCTGTGCCTTTAAGACTTCTCTCTTGAAGTATGTCCAGCCTTCCTGGACTCCTATATCCTTCAGGGCAGCCTCCCAAGGGATTTTTGTCAATCAGTCTTCTGCACAGGTCAAAGTTTGCTCTCTGGAAGTCTAAGGCGGCAGTTTTACTAACACCTCTCCTTGATCTCCAAGGATCAAAAACTCAATCTCTCCTTGACTCTCCAAGGATCAAAAACTCAATCATCTCATGATCACTGCACCCTAGATGGCCTCCAACCTTTACTTCCCCCACAAGCTCTTACCTGTTCACAAGAAGCAGGTCCAGGAGAGGACCCTCCCTGGTCGNCAGCGGTGTGAGGAAATTGTCCTCCATACATTCCAGGAACCTCCTGGATTGTTCCCTCTCTGCTGTGTTGTATTTCCAGCAGATACCCAGGAGGTTAAAGTCCCCCACAAGAACAATGACAAGTGACTGTGAGATTTCTCCCAACTACTTATAGAAAGCTTCATCCACCTCACTGCTTTGGTGAAGTCTACAGCAGACTCCCACAGCGAGATCAGCTTTATTGGCCCTTAACCTAATCCAAACACTCTCGACCCCATCATCACTATACTTGATTTCCGAGCTCTCATAGCATTCTCTAACATACAGGGCCACTCCACTGCCTCTCCTTTCCTGTCTATTGCTCCTGAGGAGCTTGTTGTCATCGATTGCGGCACTCCAGTCATATGAAGCATCCCACCACATTTTCATGATAACCACTATGTCAGTTTTTGTGGTGCATCATGGTTTCAAGCTCCCCCTGTTTGTTGCTCATACTCATTAGCATTACTATAAAATGTGTGCATCAACGGGAGTTGTTTCAGGTGCTGTTTGTTGTAACTACATAAACTCCATGGTATAACAGAGAAAGCAAGTCAAGCGAATCTGTGGTATGGCATGAGGGTGTACATTCCTGGCACTAGAGGATTTTTTTAGAATATAACTCACATATACTACTGAATTTGTTCTTAATGGTTCATGTAAAATTTTGGGATGCTTATTTGTTCAAGACCTTGCTTATTTTTATCGTTTATTCAAAGACAAACACCAAACATCTGTATTTTGAGACAATGCTGGATATTTAGTACCCACATGAGAGTTTGCATATTACCTTATTTACTCTGAGAGCTGCCTGGTAATTTGAAGCCATATTGGGCTGGGATTACCTGGTAGGAAGGGATTTTCCAGGTCATCATATGATGTTACTTCCTATTGCAGCTACCAGGCCATACAATCCCTTTCATAGACCTATGAAGCAATAAATGTTGCACTGAAATGAAAATACACAGTTTTGTGTGCATTATATTCCTAGTCTGTTAACGTGCTTTTTTCTTAAGGAATATGTTCTCCTCGGGAGTGAAAATTCTAAAAATGTTGAAGCTTTCTTCTCTGAGGCAAAATTATAGAAATATAACACCAGATTGTAGTGAAAGATGTCTTGCTGACTCATAACCTTCATAGGTGGAATTACTCGTTTCTCCATATATTTCTGCCAGTACACTTGTGACACTTCAGTCTGTGACAAACTTGTGCTTTGATGTGTGTCCTCACCAAGACGATGGTGAGATGGATGTCTAATGTGAGTAACTGAAGTTTATGATCAGACTTCCAAGTATCACTTAATTTATCCTTACTATTGAAATAGAATGTCAGTGTGCTATTAAAGACTAGCAGATTAAGTACAACGGATGATGCTATGGGAGAATATGAAGGGATCATCACTCTTATTTGACTCAGGCTCTTTTAGTATTCCCTTGGCATTAGTTTGGCATTGGTTTGTTATGGTTCTACAATATTTTTTTGAATTTAAAGCATTGCTGTATTTGCATGACCTAATTTGTCACTAAAACTTTGTATATTCCTTGAAAAAATCTTACCACGCGTGGTCCTGCTGCTATTGATTCATCTCCAGGACAATGAATCAGTGTACTTTAATTTGGCTGAAGTTCAGTCTGTATATGGCCGTGTGCTCTATTCAGGTCAGAATCAATTACACAGTAAAAGTCAGCAGAGCTCCTGAAGGAATAAGGTACAAACTGCTTGAAGGAAAGAAAACTGTTTGTAGAAAACCTACCTGATTTTCTACCAGTAAGACTGGAGGGGTGCTGGCAAATCTAGTGGCCCCTTCAGTGTTTGTGATCTAGGCCATGTTAACTATCCTCAGCCCTGGGAGAGCTTTCAGCCTTGCAGAAAATGGGACTGTCCTAAGGAGTCAGGACAAAAGCTCTGTGAGATGAGGGGAGAAAAAAATCTTCCCTGTTGGAGAATGTTTCAGCTTTTGTCCTGAGTTGAAGTGGAAAAATCTCCAAATGTTTACTGTCATATGGCATGAAACTTTCAACCTCCTAACCAGCTGTATTATCACAAGAATATGCACTTACTAAACCCCAGATCTTTAAATACTAGTGTAGCAAACCAAAAATTGGTGGGGTATGTTCAGCTATGAGGAAGAGAATATGGTACCTTCAGTGTCCTTGGTTTGTGTACTTCTTGTGGTTTAAGAGTTGAGGACTAGAGGAAGGCCAATGTCACTC